>JAXCMG010000097.1:1546651-1601825 GCA_034642415.1 Podarcis siculus | reverse complement strand
TCGGGGGACAGCGCTGGGCTCCCGCTCCTTGCGGAGAGTTGCCTGCATGCTGAAGCCTGCGCACACTGAGCTCAGCGCGTCCAGGCTTCGCGGACCTCTCAGCAAGCAGCGGGAGCGCTCCCACGGCTTGCGGAGACTTGCCTGTTTGGGGGCTGGGGTCGGGGGAAGCTCGAGCTTCCCCCGTCCCAGCCCCGCGCCTGGGGGGAAAATAATTTTTCCCCCTTTATTTCCCCCCCAAAAAACTGGGTGCGCCCTATGGTCCGGTGCGCCCTATGGTGCGAAAAATACGGTAACTTAGGCCCATCGCTGGGTCAACTCTGAGCATAACTTAGTGGATACAACTCTATGGCTGTACTGACAGGCTGCCAATACCTGTAGCTCACAGTTTTTTGTTCATTGTCTTCCTCTGGCTTTGCAAGGTACTCTGGCACTTCAGCATGGGACCTCCACCTCCGCAGGAGCACGCACCCTCTGGATACAAGGGGCCGAGGACAAAGCACATGGCAGGGCTGTTGCCTTCATGCCCTGCCACAATTAGAAGAAGGATGCCCTGCTAGATCTAATCCACCCTACATCTAATCCAGAGGGACTCTTTTTTACTTTGATCACATACCCACTCCGGCCAGCATTTTCCCCTTTTCCTGCTCTCAGTGCCTTATTGGGGAACAGCACAAAGAAGGAATCCATCTGTGAACCATCTAACCTGCTGAGAAGACTCCACCCCAAATGCTCCAAACTGTGTCAAACTGTACTTAAAATAGGTGGTTGTGAACGGCACTCAGCGGCATTTCACTTTTCGGTGTCCCCGCTTTGGAGTTCTGTCGCAAGAGCAATATCTACTTGGTTTCTGAACGTGAGGTGGATTTTTTCTTGAACTTATCCTGGCGAGAGGAGGGGAGAGGAAATGTAAAAGGCGTCCCAGGTGGGAAGAGCAGGCTAAATGGTTTCTGAACGAGACAGGCCATTCCTCATGAAAGTGTATTAAGATTATTTCCGTTGGTGTGGAGCTGGTATAGGGCATGCAAATATCCAGCCCTTTTTGAGTTCGATGGGTGGGGATGAGAGGAATGTGCTTCAGGAATGTATTGGTTTTCATTCTGAATTTTGCTTCTACTAAATTAGACTGACATGGGAGACCTCTCCCCAGGATCTGAGTGTATTGCACATCTGCACTGTCGTATTGTGCTTTTTGTGCTTTATACAGCTCCTTTTGAGAAATCTGTGGAGGCTGTTTTCAGGGGTTTGTGTGTGTGTGTTTTGCCGTATTGGTAATGATAGGTGATTGAATTTAATTATGTTTTAATTGTTTGAAAGCCAGTTTTATTATGCATGGCCTTATTGTTACCAGTTACTTCTTTACATTGAAATGTTTTAATGGAATGAATTGTATTAATGGCTATTATGACATGTATTATTATTAAATTGTTTTATATGCTTCTGATTTTATGATTGTTGCTTTATTATTGTTGTCACTTAATTTGTCATAACACAACTCGAGAGCAATTTTACTGAGCAAACATTGCGTATAAGTAAATATGATTGATTTGACGTACTTGGGAAAGGAATGTGGCCTGAGCTAAGCAGACAAGGCTACCATATTGCTTTGTAAATCCGCTGAAACAGTACAAGTCACCAACCTATCAGGTTAGATCCCCCATGGCATTCTCCAGCCAGAAAGGAGCTGTAATCCAAGACACCTGGAGGGCACCAGGTTAGGGAAGGCCAGGCAAGATGAGCCAATGGCCCAACTCGCCACTCTGCGGTGACTCTCCAAAGTTTTTCCCTGCCAGGTTCCATCCCTGCATGCAAAGTATCTGCTGAATCACTGAACTACAGGGCCCTTAAGAGGACTCAGCATCAGCACCACTGCATACCTAATGACCTCTTTGCACATCTGTATATTCTGGCACAATTTTCAGGGCACCTACTGCATAGATTATAATTAAAATTTTGTGAACACACAAGCACTTAACTGCATCTATAATATTTTTAAAAGAAGAAAGGGGGTGAAACACCAGCTGTGCGATATTACTGCCCTGCCATTCAAGAGCATTTTCTTTCTTTTCTTCAGGAGTGAAACTGACTGGACCAAAAGCTGTTTACCATCCAGACTACTCAGTTTCACCCTCCCTACACTGGCACAGGGATGGGAAAAGCCCAGGCTCTCCCAGAGCTGCCGGACTCCAACTCCCATGATCCCTGACAACAGGCCATGCTGGCTGGAGGTGATGGGAGTTTGAGTCGAACATCATTTGGATGGCCAGAGGTTTGTCAGCCCAGCCATAGTTAACTAGGAGAGGAATTAAGCAGGCTTTTCTCCCTGCCCTCTGAAGAGGCAGACCACTCCAAGTAACAACACCAAGTGAATCAGTTTCATTGGCAGAGGGCATGGCGCAGCTAGCAACAGACAGCATAACATGCCAGGGGAAATGATTAATAAGAATTATGAACCAACTGTGAACTTCCCCCAGGAATTGCATATGCACACGCACACATGGGTGTGAAGGGTGTTTGTGTCACAAGCACTGGTTATCAGGAGCCTACCATGGCTGGCTTTTCCTTGCCGCAGCCTGAGCTGTACCAAAAGGCTGAAGAACATTTCCCTGCATAACTCTCTCTTAGGAGAAAAACAGGGGTGCGATGTGTTTCAAGGGCAGCAATGGCAACAGCCCTTCAGAACATTCTGAAGCCATTTCCCTGCAATTTGAGTTCTCTGCTATTAACTATTGATGTTTATTTCTCCTAAGACAGGAGTGGAGTGTGTTCTGTTGTGGGCAATCTTGGTCGGGGGTCGCACATATCCGTGGAGCAGGGTCAGAGGCAAAAGTGGGCAGAGCAATGGGAGTGAGTTCATACACCTATGCAAAAGTCAAATGTTGCCCCCTCTCTCCATCCATCCATGCAGAAAGGGGCCTCAACGCTGTTCAGAGACACATTCCAACCAGACAAAAGCAATGGAGGATGCAAAGCATCCTGTGACCTTCGGAGAGTCAAGGGGACAGACACTGGTGGCCCACATTTTGCTCCTGAGACTGAGGTTCACTTTTCTAAGATTTTGATCCTGCTTACTAATTCTCATTGGACTTTCAAAGCAGCTCACATTAATTCCATATTTCATTATAATTGCCATCAATAAAATCCAAAGCTGTTTTAATTCCCAATGCGTTTTACTGTACAAACTTTTCTTGCACTCCTTGACACCTAACCATTGACTTACTTCTAGTAGGTTTACCCACACAACCCCCTGAGAATGAGAGAGGTTGCTACTATGCCCCTCTGCATATGGAGAACTGAGGCAGATCCTTGAGCTCATACAATCCCACATGACAGCGGAAGTGAGACTCAAGCTCTGCTTCCCCAGTACCAACACCAATTCTCCATCTACCAGCCCAGCCAACAAGCACCAAAGTGCAAGGCCTCGTAGCGATTTCAGGACACCAGCACCTCTCCAAACCTGAACCTGAACCCTGACAGCTGCTGCCCAGGCTCTTCCTCTCAAAACCCATACCTTCTCCTTTGTGTTATTGCTTCCTGCAGTGTAGGGGGTTGGACTAGATAGACCCTCAAGGTCCCTTCCAACTCTAGGATTATATTATTCCCCTTTGGACAGGATCTTGACATTCTTTGGTAAAACTTATGCATGTCTCCACCGCCAAACTTTGCATGCAAAAGGTCCCAGTTCAATCTCTGGCTGATAGAGATCCCTGTCTGAAAGCCCAAAGAACTGCTACCAGTCTGCATAAACAATACTGAGCTAGATGGACCAATCATATGATTCAATATAAGGCAGCTATCTTCCTAGATTTCATGAGCAAATTGAATAACTAGGCTGAGTGCTTAGGAAATACAAAATGCAAGAGGTGTGTATACAGTGGTACCTTGGTTTGCATACGTCTTGGATTACAAACACGTCAAACCCAGAAGTGCATGTCCCGGTTTGCAACCTTTTTTTGGATTACAACCCATTTTTTTCCAATTACGAACAAACAAACAAAAAGCATGCCTTGGGTTACAACCCGGAACGGATTGTGGTTGTAAACCAAGGTACCACTGTATTTGTTTCTGCTGGGCCTGCCAAATCATTTACCCAGTTACTTTTTTGCCACTGCAAAGTGAGGTTCTCCTGATACGTCTCAGTTAAGAGAGCAATCCTAACTGCAGCTGGGGAGCTCATGCTAGCAAGTATGGAAAGTATGTGTGGGGTGGTGGAAAGTCTCAGCTAGTTACTGCTGCAGCTCTAGGCTGGTGCAGAAGGGCCCAGATCCGGCAGAAAGACCCTCTGAGAAAGCTTCCAAGGGGCACTGTAACACCATCCCAATGCCCATTCATCTCCTATCCATCATACACCCTTTCCCCAGAACATACCTTCTCCCATGAAGCATTCTGAACACTTATTTCCAAATAAGTCCCATAAAACTCAAACAGATCCACTTCCAACTAGATGCACATAGGACTGCATTGCTGACCCCTGTCCTCTGACAGTTGTAGAGGAAGATAAGCAAGGTCCCTGTAGTTACACTGGAGTTCGAGGGTCTTCAAAGTCCAGTGAAGCTGCAGAGACACCCCCCCCCCCCATTTCAAGATTCAGACTTGGAGCTGGGACTGGTTTTGGCCTATTGAGGCACTCAGAGTGCCTCTGCTGCCAAGTGTCAAAACAGCCACCTGAAGAGCTGAGTGGGAAGGGTGGGTTTTTGTTTTGGCACTAAGCAGCAGGGACACTCTGAGTGTGATTCAACCAAAGAGCACCAAAAAAGGAAAGCACTAGCCTTCCTCTCCAGCTCCCATCAGCTGTACTGTGCAGCCTGAAGCTCAGCCCAGCTGTGGAGGATGGTCCCTGCATCCTCCTCAACTCCAGGCTGGAGAGGAGAGACACCTTCACCAAAGGGCAGTGGGATGCTTGCCATGGTGGCAGGCAGATTTCTGACTCGCTGGATCAATTATCTTTGTTCTGAGCCAGGACCCATTGAGCCCAGTAAGCCTCCAGATTTTGTTGCTACTTGTGGCCTCACAAACGGGAGAGGCTGTCAAACATCTTGCAGGCCATCACGGTGGGCTGAACTGTTCGGTAGGGTTGCTCACAAACAGGGCAGGCTTATCCTGACAGTTCCCAGCGGCTTGTTAGTTAGTTAGTTTGATCAGTTTCCAAACAACAGCAATTCTCTGGATGATGCCCCCAAAAGAAGCAAATTCTCCTCGAAAGTTTCCCAAGGTGTTAAGAGACCTTAAGGACCCCTACCAGCCTTTCGTCAAAGGTGGAGACTTTGCAACAAGCTCTCAGTGTGCGTAGAGGCAGAAAGGAACGAGGCCCCAGTGCCCTGCTCCCATGGGCCCTGCTAGGGAGTGTGCTAGGACAATGGCCCTTTCTTGCTTTAAACATAGGGAGGTTTTTCTCCCTACCCCACCCCTGTCTCAGAGCAGCACAAGGCAGCTCTGGGTGCTCTCTGGGACCAGGCAATGCCTCTCGGGCTCCTCCAGCTGCCTCTGCGCAGAGGCCTCTGGGGACAATGAAGGATTCAAGCTCTCCAAGAAACCAGAACAAGAGTCAATCCAAATGCCATGGAGATGAACTTTGACCCAAACTCCTCGACTTCCACCCCCTTATTTACTCTCAAAAGCTAACAAGTTCTGCAGAGTTAACACACCTCCCCTTCCCAGCTAGCCTCCTCCCATGCATCCCACGCAGCTCAACTTTGACCCTTCTTAATTACCTGCGCTCCCCTCCCCAGGGAGATTAACCTCCACTTCCACTCACACGCTTCCCTCCCATTCAAGCCACAACCAGCTGCAAGCCCTGCATGGCACGAGATCTCTCTACACGGCCCTCGACTTCGGCACCTATTCAAGTTAGAGGAACGTTCTGCAGCAGAGCTAGTCATGTTCAAGATCCTGCAAGTACAGTCATACCTCGGGTCAGCGGCGTAGCGTGGGTAGTCAGTACCCGGGGCAAGGCAAGTAATTTGCGCCCCCTAACCCGTGGATTTTAGCACTCGAGTGCGAGCACGCGCCCCCCAGATGTTGCGGCCGGCCCCCCCCCGCACGCCGCAGCGGCGGCGGGGAGCCCAGCAGAGGAAGGAAATTGTCCCTTCCCTCCGGACTCGCGCCCCCCCCCCAGATGTTGCGCCCGGTGCGGCTGGCACCCCTGGCACCCCCCACGCTACGCCACTGCCTCGGGTTACAGACGCTCCAGGTTGTGTTTTTTCAGGTTGCAGACTGCCGAAACCCAAAAGTACTGGAACGGGCTACTTCTGGGTTTCAGCGGTCGCGCATGCGCAGAAGTGCTAAATCGCGCTTTGCGCATGCGCAGACGCACCGAATTGCAACCTGCACATGTGCAGATGCGCCACTGCAGGTTGCAGATGCTGCGGGTTGCAAATGTGAATCCCGCACAGATCACGTTCACAACCCAAGTGTCCACTGTATTGTTCAGCCCTGACTGTTGCCAGGATGGCTGGGAAGTCACAAAGGTGGGAAAGGCAGAAGCACCCACAAGATTCCACCTGCGGGGGAAATGCCAGTCATGCCTCCCACCTGGGCTTATAACAAGCTGAAGATGGAGAGGACCTCGCAGGATGGTTTCTTCTAAGACATTTTCTTATTTAGCCAAGCAACTGAACTGACAACAGGGCAGGGAGGGGAGCAGTACTTTTTGTTTTAAGACCTTGCAACAATGAAAGAAACATCATTGTAGAATATGTTCTCTATGCTCTGAACAGAAATTTTTAAAATTCTCATATATATTTCTTAGATCTTAAGGCTTGTTACTTATTAACCCAATCCCTACAATATGTTGAACACCATCAGATTTTTCTAGTCCTCTGCCAGGCCACTATTCTATCTAGAAGAGTTTTGCAATTTGGAACCAGATGATATTTTTTCCATGCAGCTGTCTGTTAGAAACAGCAGTCATGGGGAACTAAGGATTGAGAGCTCACCGGGATGGATGAGCCCCTTCGCCTGTGTAATTCTCTGGTGTGGGTGTGTGCCTATTTGACCCGGAAAGTGTCGTTGCAGTAAGTGGCACCTTTGGGAGTAGGACATTTTAGTTGGTAAAACAGTGCAGCAGAAGGATTGAAGCCCCTTTCCTGCAAGCCACTCTCCCAATCTAGCTTCTACGTCTCCCTCCCTCTCTCTCTAAATCTGGCAAATATACTGCCCATCACAAGGTGTTTCCTGTCATCCACACACTATGCACTGCACCATGGCACACAACGGACTGTTGTCTAACACCACCCTTAAAGGGAGAACTCCTTGCAGGGAGAACAACTTCTCAGGAGATCCTTAAGAGGCTTTCCAAAGGCTCAATTGCAGCATCATTCTCCCACAGGCTCATTAACCAAAAGGAACTGCTTTATACCGAGTCAGGCCATTAGTCCACCAAGCCTTTTTCTGCCAACCCTGATGGGAAGTAGCTCTCCAGGATGTGAGAGAGGTCTTTCCTAGCTGTGCTATGTGAGGTTCTGTAGAGATGACAGGGACTTTGCATGCAAGTCATGTGCTCTACCCTTGAGCTATGGGTACCACTTAAATGTGGAATCACTGCATTCCACTTTCTCTCAAGAAGTGCCGGTTCCAGTCACCAGGCATAACAATCCCAGAACTGTCCACAACCACAACAGGGATGGCCATTGTGTGGGCTGGTTCTATTCTCCGGGCAAATTTGGAGGTATGGACAATCGGGGGGGCGGGACACCTCTCCCACCCCCCGCTCCCCACCCCACAGTCAGCTGGATCCTGTAAGATGGCATCACTTTGGAGTAAAGGAATATGCACTTGGACAGCATGAAGTCACCAAACAGAGGAGGAGCCAAGGGTCAAATGTGCTTCCTGAATGATTCCCTGACCAGTCAAAGTCAGCAGTAGTCTTTTGCTGGAGACAGCACAATGCAACAATGTTCGTAATTTTGCTTTCTTAACAAATGAAAGGAGTTATGAGCACTTTCAGGGCCTCACCTAGCTGCTACTTCAAGTTTACGCAATGACTTTAGACTATGTACATGAGGAGAAAAACAAAGCAGCCCTGAGGTGGCGGGTTAGGGTACCATTTCAGGCTGCAGGTGGGAGAAATCTTGTTTCTAATGCTCTCCCGCATATAATGCTCTTTCTGCTACACGTTGGTTTTCTACTTGCAGAGGGATTTTTAAATGTGGGGAAAGCATTAAGAAATGGCGCGCGCAAACACACCCACCCCATGTTTGAATCCTGAGCTCGCACAGTCCACTCTCATCGCCACCTCATTCTATTGCACATGTGGACCAAGTTTTAATTCAGAAAGAAACAGTGGGGAGGGCACATATCACTGGGTTGCCTGCCTCTCTCTCAAGGCACCGCAAGACAAGAGTTGCTGAGCTGCCACCAGAGAGAGACTGCAAGCATGGCCTCCATCACTGGCCTGGAGTTCTTTACAACCTGCACATGGCAAAGAGCACTAATTACATCAAGAGATGCATAATTAGAACTTTTGGCAGAAGGATCCAAAGGGCCAAAGAGCATAATAAATTATATGCACTGTGTGTGGGGTACATTATAAAAAAAGTTTTGAAAAATACCCCTCACCCCAGACGGCATTAATGGGCACTCACCATCCTCCTGGCTGTGGATGTTCTGCGGGCTGCGCATCCCTTCCTCCTGGCTAGGACTCAAACTGGAGTTAAGATGCTGGTCAGCTGACATCCATGTGGAGTCACTCATATCAAAGTCCTCACTGCTCACCGATGTCTCATCCTAGGGGGGAGCAAGAAAGGGTTAAAAGATAAACCAAAGGGAGGGGTGAGGGTGATTCCGCCTTTCTACCAGCCCTCACCCACCCACCCTTCTCTCCCCACCCCTAAATCCTGGCCCCCTGACTTCCCCAGCACAGCCCATTTCCCACTGAGGCTTCCTGTTTGAAGATGTGAAGATGACGAATGACAGAGAGCCTAATTAAGGGCAATTAGGCAAGGCCTGCTTCCAGGGACAGATTGCTTTTGCCCTGCCTGACATCTACCCTCCCCGTGGCAGAGAGCCGCCTGCACCAGCCTGGCTATACGAGCCATGCAGATGGGGCAAAGCTTGCGCATACTGGCAGGTTAGCTGCTAGAAGCAGGTAGCAGACAATGGAACGCTTGTAGGAACTTGGCATGGAAAAACAAGCTGCTGTGGTTGGAGCCTATTATACATACCAGGAGATCCTGTATCCTGGATATTATTCATAGTCCCCTCGGCAGCATCTCCCTGCCATCGCCCCCGTCAGGGGACACAACATTCATGTCTAAGTCTTATCTTGTTTATCCTTCCAACAATCCCAGGAGGTAGATTAAGAAAGTGTGACCCACACAAGGTCATCTGGGGAGCTTCTTGGCTATGTGAGGATTTGACCCTGGGATCTCCCACATCTGAATGCAACTACGCAACCAATACGATGCTGCTCTTTTACATTTTTCTGGTGCCATCCGGGTGCCAGGTGTTGCACAGACTATGGATGTGATGCGGTCTCTGCCTAGATGTTTTTGAAAATATACAATATATGGACGTGGCTGTTTTGGGCAGAACAGCAGCAAAAACAAAGAAGCTGAAGAATAAAATAGAATAAATGAAGCAAGGATGGGCAAGATGATCAAGGACCGATAGGTGAAGGAGATGCTTTTTAAGGGGAAAATTCAAGAAAGTCCTAGCCAAAGAATCACCAGTAGTGGCATTTCAAATTTGTGCCGGGGGGAGGGGGCTTTAAGGAAGACCCTCAGTAAGCAAGAAAAAACTACTTGAAGATCACAAAATCCAGTACATATTAAGAGCTTTTGCAGTATTTTTTTTGGTAAAACACACCTCAGTAATTGTAGCAAAAGCTATCAAAAGAATCATGTGACACCTTAAAGACTGACAAATTTATTTTGGCAAAAGCTTTCACAGACACAAGCCCACTTAGTCAGACACAAGGCTGTGAATCCACAAAAGCTTATATCATCATATATTTACTAGTCCTTAAGTGGCCACATCATATATTTACTAGTCCTTAAGCGGCCTGGCGTGCTCTGCTCCATGGGGTCACGAAGAGTCGGACACGACTAAATGACTAAACAACAACAACAAGCGGCCACAAAAATCTGAATGCTTGCTACAAGAGACTAACATGAATTGCCCTCTGGAACTAACTATACCAGTGCTTAAAAACACAATACAGATACCTGATCCACCATAGCCAAATTCTAGAAGAACTTTAAATTTTCTATTTTGGATTACTGGTAGCGAAGGGTTTGGGGAGTGCCTTTATTTTAAAACCTCACCTGCAAAAGGAGAATACATAAGGAGCTCAAGAAAGTGAGATCCATTTGTGGGATAAAGTACTCCTTTACTGAATATGTAAATGCATAAGGTGGCAATAAAAAGGTAAAGGTACCCCTGCCCGTACGGGCCAGTCTTGACAGACTCTGGGGTTGTGCGCCCATCTCACTCAAGAGGCCGGGGGCCAGCGCTGTCCGGAGACACTTCCGGGTCACGTGGCCAGCGTGACAAAGCTGCATCTGGCGAGCCAGCGCAGCACACGGAAACGCCGTTTACCTTCCCGCCGGAGCGGTCCCATTTATCTACTTGCACCCGGGGGTGCTTTCGAACTGCTAGGTTGGCAGGCAAGGTGGCAATAGCTTGGTTCTAATCCAATACAAATCTGTTTGGCTCTTTTAGGCCTGATACATGTTTGCACTGACTCCCTCTCCCTTTCCTATCTCTGATCCTGCAGTAAGCAAGTACTATGAATATGCTTTGGTTGTGCTGAGGACATTAAGCTCTCTGGGGAAGGGAGGGTCAGTGGATGCTGGTGGGGGGAAACTGAAATTTTTAGTTCTGAATACGGTATGGTTTTATTCTGCATGTTTTTTTGTGTTCAAGTTTTTTTGTATCAAAATATAAAAGCAATACAACCTACCTGCATTCTCCCACTCCCCACTCCTGGACCACTTTTTCTTAATTAGCAAAGAGATGTGTGCCTTTGGCATGCCTGCCTGATAGGGTTGCCATATTTCGAAGAGCAAAGAAGAGGACGCGATTGCCAACTTCTGCTTTTAAATACGGATCACTATGACAGCTCTACCCATGAAAAAGAGGAAATGTCCTGGAAAAAGAGGACATATGGCAACCCCTGTTTTAGAAGTGAGGCTCTCAGGCAAATGACCACAGAGAGAAAAGCAGGCTGACCACAGGCCCAGAGACAGGTGTGGTAGAAGATGGGACCATAAAGAAATAATAGGCAATTGTGCCACAAGCCCCACCTGAAAGCTGCATGCTCACATAGCCAATTATTGTGGAAGTTGAAGCCCGATAACATTTAGAGGGCCAGAGGTTCGCCAGCCTTGGCCGAGAGGAGCCCAACACAGAAATGATATTAACAGGAAATGTGGAGAGAAGAGCAGCAAAGTAAAATTAGAAAATGCATATAAAATGCCCCCATTAAAATGCTATTAAAGTCCTATTTAACAAATTATTTTTACTGATGGTTATACTAATATTTAATGCTATTTCCAACTGCTCCAAGCACTTCACATACATTATCACAATGATCTTACAACAACTCCGTAAGACAGGCTGGCATTATTACCCCAATGCTGGTGGGAAGGGGGGGGGGGAGAGAGAGAGAGAAGACAGTTCGCCTAAGGAGCCTCCCTAATTCATTCTCCCACTCCAGGCACTTGATCATGTGGGCTCTAGTCCATGAGAGTTTCTGCTGCAATAAATAAATATTTATATTCATTTGTTATATTTATCAGTTCGTCGTGCAATGAGCCTCTAGGCAAGTGCCATACTAAGGCGCCACAGGAACTTGCTGTTTGAACAAACAAAGTTTATTTCTATCCAGAAGCTTGCTTCTTCAGAAGCAGCACTGCTCCCACAAATCCAGAGACTTGTTAAACTCTGGAGTTGAACAAAAGCAAAGGGAGCAGTTCATCCCACCCAAAAGTTGAGAGATGGTTTGTCTTGCCAAGTACAAACTGATATGGTGGGGAATCCTACTGCAGAGACTCCGCTGAACAGGAGGTACATCCTTTCTTGCCTCCTGCATGGGCCAACGGACTTTGTTCAGGGGATGTTTCTGGCAAATCGTGCTTTTTATCCTCTTATCTCCTGGTGCCACAGGTGGCAGGTGGCCGTTTGAGGGTGCTCCTGCTGGTCTGCCAGCTGAATAATACTACTCTGTCTAAGGGTTCTTATTTGCTGGAAGGGGAACAAACACACCCTCTCAAAGGTCGCAGAAAACTTTGCCTGGCATCTCCACGGCACTTCCTAGGGAATTGATTGCATTCCTGTCTCCCACTCCCGCGGTCAAGAGGACATTCTCATGTGTGCACCCTCTTTCTCTCCTCTCCTCTCCCTCCCTCCCTCCTAACCTTCACTGTGCTTTAAGGCACAGGCCTTGGATGGCTTCCAGAGCCGGAAAGGTCAGCCACAAGATTTCAAAATCATCAGCGTCACCATAAAGGCAGTTAAGAGCCTGCATGAACGGAAAAGCAGAGGGACCCCTCCCTGAAAGACCCCTGCGGCAAGGGCTGACAGAGCAGGACTCGATGCGAGCCCCTGTTCCAAGGCATTTGCTTTAATGGGTTTTCTGTCTGCCTTTTTCCTCCTGAAATGATAGGCAGACCACATCCCTAGTAATGGGCTAGAGCCACTGGGCATATGAACACAGAGTTGCTGTTTTTTGCTCTGTTTAGCCTTGTTCTTTGAACAGCTTTTCAAAGGCAGCTCAGACCATCGCTGGCCCGCCTACCTCTGCAAATGAGCCTCAGACCAGATAATCCAGTGAGGATTTTGGGGAGGGCGTGGGAGCGGAACCCCCTTATCTCTTTTCAGCTTTTAGCATCTGGCAGCCAGGGGTATACAGCCTCTGCAGAGAAAGGTTGCGCTTCTGACAAACAAATCTATACTTCACTCATATATCTAACCTGTTTTTAAAAGCAGTTACTGGCTCTCTCAACACCCTGTGGCAATGAGTTCCATAGGCAAGGCTGAAAAAAATGTTGCTTGGACACCTTTTTTAAAAAAAGGTTGGTCTTAGAAATTCTCAAACATTTTTCTTAAGAGTCCTGGAAAGCTAATGCCTAAGTATCTGCTGCTGCCTCCCTTAGAAAGCTGACTCCTCTCTTGTTGACATAAGTCATTCAGATACAGGGAAAAGAGATGCTCTCTCCTGCCGCGCTTGGCATCCACCTGCTGCTTATCCATTTCTGAAGAGAACCAAAAGCAACTGCAACTCGTAGGGAAGCATTTTCTCCCTACTCATGACTTTATAAACGTGGGTAACATAACATAACACATTCATTGTTTCATTCATCTTTTATCCTGCAAAGACTGAATGGTGTCAAGCTGTTCTTCATAAGGAAAAGTGCAACCCACCCATTCCAACCTGGACATTTTAGTTGCCCTTTTCCAACTCTATGATTCTATTCTATTCTATTCTATTCTATTCTATTCTATTTTTATGAGTCTTCTTGTCTGCTTGGGAACAACAACAAACTACACATACCATTTTAAAATGGAGATGCACCCTAGCAGGCTTATTCATCCTTTCCATCCATTCCCCAGCAATCCCTTCATTTTCAGTGTACCAGCCTGAAGCCAAAAGTTATGAGGGTCTGGACCCTGGCCTCCCTTCCCCAAACAGGCCCTTGGAAAGTTGCTCTACCCCCCTCCCTCCCTTCCCTCCCTCCTTATTTTTCTTGAGGACAAACATCTTCAGAACAGGCCTGAGCGCTCCCTCTTCCTCTTCCTGTCCTGCTGGCTGCAGACAGATCTGCTCACACAAGGCAGGAAGTGTGGCTTCATCCTGCCTCCTCCCCCAACCCCCCAAATCCCCACTGAGATGCGCCTTGCAGGGAGTTTCCTGGAATTTATGGCTTCTGCACAGCCTCAAGCCTGCCTGGCTTATAAAACGGGTTGCAGGACAAAACGGCCTAGAGAACCCCCTTGAAATTCAGATTTGCACAAGCCACAGGATGATCCACACGCTGAGATGTACCACAAGGGGCCTGTCACAAAGAACAGGAAGCACCCAGCAGACCCTGCTCGTCTTAAGTGCGCACCCCATTTTCCTTTGGCAAATGTACAAAAGGGGACGTACAACAATATGGAGACATGCAAGGGAAGATGTCAGGAGCCTGCCTTAGTACTGTGTGGCCAGGAGGTCCCGGTTCAAAGCCCTGCTCAGCCATGCACAAAAGAAAAAGTGTCACAGCCCCAGTTGCTTGCCTGTAAAAAACTAGGGAAGGTAAGGGCTATGCGTATGCAGAAGTTCAATGCAAGCACAAAATTCAGCTTCCAGAGAATCTCAGTTTAAAATTCAAGTTTCTAGTCCTTATGCCTATGAAAATAGGTTTGGAACTGTGTGTCTAGTGCATGATGGAAGCTCAAGGGGTCAGGTTTGGGAGCTGGACAAGATTTCCTGTGGTCAGGGATGGAGTTTCCATGCCTTGCAGGGCTCCTTCCCCCATTAGTCGCAGAAGCAGAATAAATTAGGCAGAACAGGAGAATTTATACCAACAGGTCCAATTTACATAAGTTTATTCAGGCTGCGGAATTCCGCCTTTCTTTTTTAAGGGGAATGCACACCGTCCTGATAATAGTGGTGAGTGTATTGCGGGCATGAGAAGATTTAAGGATGGCAGAGGATTCTCCATGTTGAACATGCAACAGAAATCCAAAATAAGGAAGAAAACAAGACTTCTGCACCCTACTTGCTACCTATTCTAGTCTCTATAAAATAATCACATTTAAAATGCACACAGGGGGCAGACCAGCATATTTTCTCCACCTCTTTCACTACCAACACCACAAACCTCAGGAGCTGGAATTACTGTAGCCATTTACACTGTGCCCATCACTGCAGTATCTGGGACTTGCCCAGGTAGCTCTACTTTCAGAACTGCCAAACTAGACGTGAGGGTGGCAGGCCCATGTGTCAGAAACCAGTTACCACTAAATTCCTAGTGGAAAACGAGTCAGCCAGAAAAGCAAGAGGGTGGGAGAGATGTGCAGAATATTTCTCCCACATCTCTCACTCCACACCCACCATGTTTCTCCTGGTAGGTCTCTGAGGCATCAGGCAATTCTCACCAAGGCACAAATATCAGGGGGAATGTGACTTTGGTAATTAAGTGTGGGGTTTGGGGAGGCATTTGACACACACAACCACCCCACCTGTGCCACACTTTAGAGTGCCTCACTGATTCACTACTGTTCTCTAAGATTCAGCACAATCCACATTCTGACATATAGAACATGCAGCTGTTAATGTGTAGTGTGGTCCTAAGTGAGCAGCTCTTACAGCAATCCCAAAATCAACACTCTCAAAATCCTCAGAGTGACACCCTGGGCCAATCATAATCTTTCTGCCTAAACTACCTCACAGGATTGTCACAAGCACAACAATTTTAATTTTGGGTCGCCTTTTGGCCAAAGATGGCCCCCCAAAGCAGCTCACAGTAGGTCAATTCATGGACACAAGTGGGAAGCATATAAGCTACCCATAGCTCCCAAGAGGAAGGTTGGAATAAACATGCAGCACACAGCCACAAATAAAAAGAACGTCAGTCAGCATAGATCCCTACAGCACCTTCCACCATGTGGAACAAACAGTTGACTTTCCACACTCACTCTTATGTGTCCAGGTCGGGAGAGAAGAGGGAACTCATTTTCCATGGGATTCTTCTTACACGTAGATTAGAAATGTCTAAAGTAACACGGAGCTCTCACTTGTAGTTCCCATTTCAAAGCTGAGTTTTGTGGTGTGGGCAGAACTATGAGACAGATGGAGACACCCTCTATATCCTTGGAACGAGGAACCTGTGGCCCTCCAGGAGTTGTTGGACAACATCACCAACATGCCACACATCAGCATTGGGGACCACACACTTGAGGTGGGAGTTTTGACCATCTGGGTTCTACCATGACCAGCAACCTCTCCATCAATGCTGAGCTGCACAATTGTATTGGCAAGGCAGCAATGGCTCACCTCTCCAAAAGAGTACTGGAGAATGGGATGCTAATGACCAATACAAAGATTAAGGTCTACCAGGTATGCGTGTTAAGTGTGCTGCTTTATGGAAGTGAGTTGTGGGCAACCTACAGCCACAAGGAGCAATGCCTCAATGCCTTCCACTTGTGCTGCCTCAGGAAGATTTTGGGCATTGCATGGCACGACAGAGTCTCAAACAAAGACATGCTCTCCCATGACCACAATCCAAGTATGTTCACACTCCTGTTTCAGCGATGTCTACACTGGCTTGGTCACGGCCACAGAACGGAAGATTGCAGGATACCCAAGGACATGCTCTGTGGGGAACTGGCTTCAGGCACCAGGCCTGTTGGCAGATCAATTCTGTGTTACAAAGATGTCTGCAAATGAGTTGTGGAGGCTGGCAACACCAACCTCGCTGTGTGAGAATTCCTTGCAGACAACTGCAGTGCCTGGAGACAGATACTCAGGTCATGTATCCACAGCAGTGACCAGAGAAGGAATGACCGCTGGGAGGGACGCGAAGAGAGGAGCAGCACCATGGTGCATCTACAGCAGCACAACCAGACTCCTTCATCTACCCCAGCTGCAAGCAAACATGTCTCTCTCCTATTGGTCTCTACCACAGAAGGCCCTGCAACCTTCCAACAGTTTGACTTCATCCCCAAAGGTGCACTTCTCCATTGTCTCCTGAGACAGACGGATGCCAGCCAGAATAATCATTCTCTGGCTACAGTGGCTGTGGGAGGCCACAGGTTCCCCACTGCTGATGTACCTCAGGTGGGAAGCTAAAAGCCATTAGCAAAAGGCCATGCACCCCTAGGTCATGGGGTGCCCTTAGCTATTCTTATCTACCAAGTCACTCCAGATTGTCCAAGTTAGGGATTGTGTGGAGAGCAGATTCGTCCAAAAGTTTCTCCTATGGCTCTGACTGCACAGGAGCTCCTACTGATCACAGTCAATCATAAACAATTTGGATAGTACTTCTGTGTTTTAAGCAATTTGCATGTGCGCGCACACACACACACACACTCTTACACTTTGCTGCAGGAAAATGTTACAGTGTATCTTGGGGGGAGGTGGAGTGTTACCTGGGCCTTAGCATCAAAGAAAGGCATCTCTACTCTGACAGATCTAGCTTCACAAACAACTTTTAGGTATTTTCTCTCTCCAAATTTTAACATTTAAGAAGTGCAGACTGCATGCAAGTAAATGGCTTCTCCAAGCAATTCAGTGTTTGCTCTGGCCTGGGAGGAAGCAGTTCAAGTAGTCCTCCTTTACCCTGCAATATTAACAATATTGCTCCTGTAAGCTACTCTCCCTCCCTGCCTCTCTGCACAGCCTTCCAACCTGCAATAGGGGTATAACAGTGAACTTTATGGCACTAATTGCTCTTCCATTCAAGGTGTTTTGTCTGGGTTTCTTTCCTTTCACATTTTTAAGGACTCTTCCCACCTCCCTGGAAAGTATATATATTAGGGTTGTTATACATGACTCTCTCTCAGCCCATAATACGGGGATAAAAACAACAAACTGCACAGCAGGTTTTTTGTACACTACTCTCTGCTCCAGTCTAACCTCAACCTGCAACAGGGGTGAAATACAGTGGTACCTCGGGTTAAGTACTTAATTCATTCCGGAGGTCCGTTCTTAACCTGAGACTGTTCTTAAACTGAAACTGTTCTTAACCTGAAGCACCACTTTAGCTAATGGGGCCTCCTGCTGCCGCCACGCCACCGGAGCACAATTTCTGTTCTTATCCCGAAGCAAAGTTCTTAACCTGAAGCACTATTTCTGGATTAGCGGAGTCTGTAACCTGAAGCGTATGTAACCCGAGGTACCACTGTACCTCTAGACAACATTGCAGGCTTGCCTGTTTTGAGGGAGGTTCAGAAGGTAGTGATGAGGGAAGGGGCCTTTTCAGTTGTGGCTCTCCGCTTGTGGAATGCTCCCCCAGCAAGGTCCACCTTGCTGGGGGAGTCATTATTAACAACTTTTCAACACCAAGTAAAAATCTCTCTTCCCCAGGCATTTGTCAGATTATGATAAATGTTCTCTGCTAACTGTTTTCTATAATTCATTCTTGTTGTTTTGACACAATGTCTGCTGATACCTCTCTCTCTTGTGCATGGGGCTGCAGCTCCACAAGCACGGGAACGCTCAAATCACTACATGACATTTATGTAGCACTTTTGAGTGCTCTGCACACTTCAAATATACTGCCTTGTTTTAATCCTTATAGTGATTCTAAATGGGACGTCAGTTCTTATCCCCATACTGAATATGCGGAGGGCTCAGGCTGAGAAAAAGAATCTTTCAAGTATGTTTGAACAGGAGACTTCGCAATTCCCCAACTTGGTCCCTGTATCAGTCTCCCCAAAAAGGAAGAACAGTATCTTACAAGACATCCCCACACAATTACTCCACCAGGAAGAGTGTACAGTCTGCACTTGTGGACAAGCAGATGGGCAGAGACTAGCCTGGGCTCAAGTTGTGTAGTTTGTCCAGAGTGTGGACCACAGGCTCATAAGATGTGCCTCATAGGCGCACATAAAGATTGGGTGCAGGTGTGTCCTGGGAATTCCAGGTCTTCACAACCATGCAAAGATGTGCTAAAATTCCAGGTGGGGGGTTAAACTTCACCAACTGGAAGAATCCCAGGGGCCTGTGCAGTGCCTCTCAGTCTGTCGAGGAACATATGTCACAGCTTGGTCACCCTGTCTCCTCAATAACATCACAGAAACAGAGCCCTGTCCCAGGGACTTGAACTTATGCAACCTGTTCTTGGAGGCCTCCAAGGGAGAGAGAGAGACACCACTGTGCCTCAAGGCAACCACCAATCTGGCAGCTACAGAGTTTTCCTAACATACAGATTAAATATTTTCCCTTGCAGTTTATGCCAAAGAGTTCTCATCTTATCCACAGGAGAAAGGAGAACAACCACATGTTTATCCTCAGTGACATCCCCTCCGCACACTGGACCCTATTCTCACAACCCTTTCTGCACACGACAACTGCATCCTTTGGCTACGTTGAGCCCCTTCAGCCTTGCTACTGCACACACAAATCATGTCACGTAAAATTCTGAGGCCACGAACTTAACCCAGGTGGCAATGGGATCCTAACCACTTTTGCCCACTTCAAGTTGTATTTTTGGCATCCATAGGAAAAGCTCAGTATGTGACGGCACAGCTAAAGGCCTGCATATCCCATGCAGAAAGTATTATAGAAACAGGCTGCAGTCATTTCCAAGCCAAGTGAACCCATTAGCACCTGCTGCATGTGTGTTCGCCCCACCATCTAATCTATTCTCAATGCTTCCAATGGCTTCTCTTGCTCTGCTTTGGATTATTGCCTGCCCCTCCCTTGCCTTTCTTGATAAGTGGAGTGATCCAGGTTCAGCACAGTAAGGCTGCATGCATGCTGACTAGGCTAGAGAACACGCACTTCCTCCCATGCCTTCTTCCTTTCTTATTTCTTAAAGTAACTCAGTTCAGAGGTGGCTTCCTTGGCAGCAGCATCACTGTGCTGACTTACTAACTTTTCATCAAGCGTTTCTGTGGCCCTTCCTGACATACAGACAACCTAGTTTGCACAAATCAGGTAGCCTAGCCTGCAGCCAAGTTTACTTTCCCTCTCGCTTAAGTTTATGAGACACCAGAGTTGTCCTCTGTTCCTTCCTCTGTTCAGCCCGCATTTGCAATTTGCTGAGACTTGCCTTCTCTCTAGATTTGGTGCCCTCTGTTGCAAACACTTAATGCTGGAACCTGGGAGTCAAAACATTTCAGAAGGGGCCACAGCTCAACGGCAGGGCTCACTTTACATGGAGGTCCAATCCCCGCACAACTCTAACTAGAAGGCTCAGGTGGCAGGTGATGGGAGGGGACCCTACTGGTGACTCTGGCGAGGAGCTACCACTCAGAGTAAGCAGCACAGGGCTAGATGCAGCAGTAGCCTGCTTCAATATAAGACATTTCAAATATTCATTTCCCCCCATTCAACTTTGGTATATCTGCAAACACTTATTTTTTATTCATTCATGCCACATTTTTAGTCTACCCAAACCGAGGGCTTGTAGTGGGTAAAGGCATAACTCAAGCAGGAAAAGTGTAATGGAATACAAGTCTAATATGCAGACCCACAGGCTAGACCCACCCCACAATTCATTTTAGCCAAACTACTGACAGCCAGCCCAAGCAGCGAAGGCATCCAAAGCTCCCAGGAAATGTTGCACAGCTGAGAAACGAGCCACCAGAACCAACTCTCTGTAAGCTTCTTCGTGGTTTTCGCAAGCAGCCTGTCATTACCAGCTAAGCTCTGCATTTGCCAAGAATCTCACCAGGGTGCCTTGTCATAACCAGTAAGAGCCCACACTGGGAGGATTCCTTGCGAAGCCCTTTCTGTGCCAGCCACAATTGCCATCTCTGTCCTCTTTATGCCACATGGATTCCTGTGATAAGAGGTCCTGCCAGACAGGTCCCAATGTCAGCAGCATCTCCTGGCAGCTTTTGTTAATGATGGCACAGCCAAACAGCAACTCCTTGCATTGCTGACTTGCTACTAAACCAAGCACAAGGTGAGCAATGCATGTCCCCCCTTTTCAAGGCTTGTAATTCTGCTCCCACCATGCATATAATGTGGCCTGGGCTGGACTCAAAATCACAACAGCCTGTGTGGTATGAACAGGGAGACCCATGTGAGATAAAGCCAGGAGCGCATGCAGATTTCGGGGTTGAAAGAACATCAGCTATATACATCCACAGCCCTCTGAATCTCCCACATAGAGAAGTATAGCTTTACCTTGCCTGTACAGAGAAACATACAAACAGCATCCTCTGTACCGAAGCATTAAGCTGAAAAAATCAGAAAATATATAAGTGTAGGAAGCAGCATACTTAGAAGGAACTCGGCAGATTATCCAGAACAGTCCTCTCACCCCCCAAATCCCAAGAAAGGACATCCTTCATTTAACCTTCCTTGGCAGATCCAGGGACCAACATTCTCTTGATATTTCCCAGCCTCTCAGACGCACATTCCAATGGAACGGCTCTTGCAGTTTGAAGGTACTTCCTAATAGGTTGCCAGATTCAACCTCCCTGCAGGTTTTTATTTAAAGACTTGGAATTAAGCCCACAAAAGTTTCCAGCTCGCATTATTTTTATTTACTAGCCACTTGCCCAAACATGCCTGCATTAGACATTTGCAGCATGTCATCATCTTCAAATAAATAAAAAAGACCAGATCTCTTGCCACAAACAGAATTTTCCCTTCCTGATTGTCTAGAGCCACTCTTGCTCATCCCGGGTAGCCAGACATAAAGCTTTTCACTACCTTGTTTAAAACCTTTGCTCCTTCTCTCATCCACAGCAGATAAGTGAACATGAGCCACATTCTCTTCTCCACCCCAATCAGAAATCTTATAGCCTTCTCAATAACTGAAAATTCCCTGCAAATGCCCCCCCCCCAAATACAAACGAGCAGCTGGATTTCCCTTTCGGTTCTGAGAATTCCACCTTCATCAGTTCACAAGACCAACCTTCCCAGTGCACCACGTTCCACTCTTCTTCTGCGCACAGTCATTGTGGCACTTGAAACTACGGGGTGACCCAAGAATCCAATGTTTTGGGCTTCTTCACAAGAACACATTCCATCTGGTTTTCCACAACATGAGGCAAGGAGAGGCGTTTTGGGGGGTGTTTTGGAGGGGGGTTGCTTTCTGTCATGTGCACCAGCCCATTCTACCTAGCTGCCCCAGTCACAAATTCCACTCAATCCAACCGGCACCCCCTCCACTTCCTTTCAGCCTGAGAGCTCTTTTCCTTTCCTCCCTGAGTTCTCAGGAGCTTTCTCTCTGCTAATCTCTTCTTTCTTGTAAACAAACTACAAATGAAACTTTCATTACAAAAAAAGAGCACAAATCCATTACCACGGTCCCTCTCCGGGCTGGGCTCCTCAGAAACCAACCATGCCACGCCAGGGGTGACACCGGTGAAAGCGACAGCAGCTGCCCTAATCAGCCAGCACAATCTCTTGCCTGGCCTCTCCTGGCCTAACCTTCCTCACCCTCCCCTCTCCTCTCGCTCCCTCCCCACCCCATTCCCCCGCCCAACACTTCCAGCTCACAGGAGCACCCTGCAGTAAAGTTCCACCGATTAGGGTCACGGAATATTGACTCAGCTCCTTTACCGAAAGAGCAACCAAACCCCTGCCAGGTACGTTCATAAGGCAACACCCAGAGAAAGGAGTGGAGTCCAAAGACAGGCACACACACACACCTTCCACCTGCTCCACTATTCACACTAGACTGATATCCCCATCATGTCCCACCTGGATAAAAGAAAAAAGGCACCGGTCTGCAACGCATTGCATTTCTGTTGACACCCGGCCACCACCCCGGCCCCTCAGCATGGAAAAGAACTTTGTAAACATCTGTTAAGTCTTCCAGCTTCCCTGATGACACAAAAAAACAGGGAGGGGATACTGGCAGTGAGAAGGAGCACATTCTTCCATTCTACTTTTTCTTTCTTTCTAGCCTTCAACTGGAACCTCTTCCATTTTTCTCTGGAATACAGACACCCCACAGAAACCACCTTCAGTGACACAATTTTGTTCCAGAGCTCACCATGTAACCCTGCCTGGTAAACGTAAGAAGCAAGTGCTATCAATAACCTGGTTCTTTTACAGCCAGGGTCAATTTTCCTGGGCTGGGCTTATGTTATGTGTGATCCCAAACTCAGGAACACCCGGTCCACCTCCTCCTTCACACCCCAATATTCCTCACAACACTCTACTCTCTTTTTGGATGCAAACAACCCATTTATTGCCCATTTTGCCATCAATGCAATAGTCCTCCCAAACTATAGAGACTGCCAGGCGAAGGAGGCGTGCCACACTAAGAGCTTCCCATTTGTGGAGGCCTGCCAGAGTCCTCTACACCCACACAGGTCAGCAGGACTGGCGAGGGTGGAAGCACCAGTGAAGCTGGGCTCAGACTTTCTCCGCACTGCTGCACCCCCACTCGAAAAGTATTCGCGCAAAGATCCAAAGAGCTGCTTTAGGTACAGCCAAGAGCTTTGACACGCTCTGTGGGATTTCGAGTTTTTTGCTCTGAACAAGATCAGAGATGCAAAATGCTTCCTTTGAGTGGGAGAGGAGGGAGGGATCTGCGGGGAGAGATGCTTTTCAAGAGAAGCATGGTCCTGTTTTTAAATACATACCCCTTTGCTTTGCAGGATATATATTGTCCTTTATGTACAGAGAGCCCGAGTGTCACCCCCCCCCCACTGGAACAGTTTGCTGTGATTGTAGCCAGCAAAAGGCCCACCAAGTGTGTCAGGCTGTGTCCATGCATTTGAGATGGAAAGGACACTGGCATGGGCCGAGGGAAACACAGTGCCAGGACTTGTTCTTCAAGACCTGCTCCTGCTGCCCCCACTCTCCTTCAAACATGGCCTCCGAGCCCAGAGGAGCAGGAGGGGAATCCTCACACCCCAGGGACGCTGCTCCTTCTCCCACTTCTTGCCGCTGACCCCTGGAGCTTGGTGGGTGAACCAAGCAGAAAACTTCCCCTTCCTCACAACATGCCTTCAGAAAAGGAAAAAAAGGAGAGATGTCTGCTCCCTCTCCAAGGCTCCCTGTTGTCAAAAGCAGGTGTGGGGAGAATCTGGCCCCACTACAGAAGAGAGGCTGTGCTTTTATTTCCCCCCACAGGAATGAACAGCAGCCATTCCTCTATCCAGAGCATAACTAGCAAAACGAGTGCATCAGTGTTACCTGTGACCTATGTGGTTGTGCTCCACCTTGATACCATCCATGGTGAAGGGCAGGATGATATAAAATTTATAAATAAGGAGTGTACTTGAGAAGGGGACTAAGCCTGCACCCCAGCCATTGGGAAGCAATCCTGCCCTTTCACTGGACAGCCTCACCTCTTCAACCGGGGTGAAGAACCTCCCCCATACCCCATGAGCCAACACTGACAGGTGGGTGGGGCTACCCACCTATCAGTCATCTGACATCATGAAACCAGGTGACTGGCAGGTAAGCAGTCCCAACCGCCTGTCAAGGTTGACCCCCACAGGGTGGGTGAAGCAGCTACCAGCAGGATTAAAGTCTCCACTCACCAGCTGATGAGAGGAAGGTTCAATCCTGCTGGGTCTACTTCACTAGCATTTCCCACAAGAAAAGGGCTGGTGAAGTAAGACCCAGCAGGACTGCACCCTACTCCCAGCCCATCAGCTGATGCCACCCAGTGTTGGTCAGGTGGATGTGGTTTGGGGGAAATGGCCTCATGGCCAAACAGGACCTCTGAGTATCCCTGAGTTCTGTTTCTTGGTCACCCCGGAATGTTGGGAAGTGGATTTTATTTATATGATGATGATACTGAGCATTTATATGGTGTTTTCCAGTTTCCAAAGCCGCTCACATGCATTATCCAGCAATGTTTACTTCATCTCTGAGGTGAGCAGGTATCATTTGTGTTTTACAGATAGTGGGTTGACACTGTGAGGTCCAAACTGGATGCGAAACTAAGGCTGTAATCCTGTACCCACCTCCCCTTGAGAGTTAGCCCCACTGTCCCTAATGGAAATTAATTCTGAGTGTACATGCATAGGTTTGTGCTGTAACTGTGTCACTTACTGGTTTTTAAAATTAATAATAGTAATAGCAGATGTGATGAGATGTCCATGCGGAAGGAAGATTTAACCCTCCCCTCCACTGCACTGGTCCAGGTGAGGAAAGGGGTGCTCAGACTTAGTAACTTTGTGTCAGAGGCAATATTTGAACCAGGAATGCCCTGGTCCACAGCTGAGTCTCTTAACCATTACGCTACTCAGCTCTCTTGTGTATCCATTTCATTTATAAAACGTATTAGTCACTTTCCCTAAAAATAGGCCAAAGCAACACATAGTGTTGAAAACTTCAAAACTAAGTTACTCGTGCCCCTGACAGCGGTCCAATTTTTAAAGAAAAAGTGATGGGGAAACTATGAAAATTGGTGAATCAGCAGCCATGCGTAAGATCTGATTATTTAGAAAACTATTCTAAAACCACATGAGAGATGAGGGGAGGGATGTGAGTCCAATAATGTTGTGATAATATATTCCAACCTCTTCTGTAAGGTACTCATTTTATTGTTGTTGTTGTTTTAAAACACAAATTAACAAGGACAGAACAGCACAAAGTAGCACTAAACAGAGGGACAGTGAGCAGACACAAGGAATATTCCATCTAAGCAGTAACAACCACCTCTTCTCCAAGTTATCAAGCATTAAACACAGTCTTGTGAGCATGTCTAGAAGATACTGAGCCACATTTAACCATGGCATAACTACTTCAGTCCACAGAAAAGTGCATTCGATAGAAAGGGAAATTCTTTTGACTCCAAGCACTGGGGGCTGTTACACCAGCCAGCCGATATTGCACCTGGAAGCCTAGAAGCCTGATGGCATCACCAATGAAGCCAGGTGGCCATACCCAAAGACCACACAAAAGGACAAAGAATGCTACCTGCTTTTACACTATACAAATCACATGCAGCAAAAGCCTTTCTGACAGGTTGGCTAATGTGTGCTGCTCTTCACAGCAAGCCCTACTCTCATCATTATCCGTTGCATGAAACTGTACCCCTCTTGGGTGTAACAGAGGAGAATCTGCTCAGGAACACTGTACCAGCTAAGACATTAAAAATATAAGAAATGGAGCTGGGAGCATTACTTGATTAATCAATTATAATACATTAGCTGCAGATGTATTTTAATCAGAGCTGTCAGCCCTGAAAGAATGTTCAGTGCTGATAGTCTCTTTTGGGGGGAGATTCCAAGCCATGCATTAAAAGGATTTTGAAAACAATACATGATATGCCTTTTATTTATTGTAAAGGAATAATCACTTTCATTGAACAATATGCTCAAAATACCACCTACATTGAGACAGAGGTAATTGTTGTAATCAGCTTAACATTAACGGTTGATTAATTACTTAAAAACATTATAAGGAAATTTGACTAACACCTCTTGATCCTGAACACTTTTACTTGAGAAAAAGACATATTCGTTGCGATTCAACTTATTTCCAAATTGTACTTACAGGGCAATGCTATACATGTCTACTCAGAAGTAATTCCCATTAAGTTCAATGAGACTTACTCCCGGGTAAGTATATACAGGAATCCAAATATATAGATTTCATATGGGCATACTTGATATTTGCTAGATTCCCTATCATCCTCAATTCCTGTCCTTTTCCAGATCAGAAAGAGACAGATATTTAAACATGAAAAGTAGTCCATATGTCACTGCTGGAAGCAAAAAAGGAGCAAGCTCTACAGAAAAAAGGTTTCCAAATTTCTGCCTCCAGGCATATTTAAAGCGAACACTGTGGGGGGGGGACAGGGCTGCAAGCCATGCCAGGGGAAACTGCTGTCAGACAGGCTTTCAAAACTGCCCTTCCTGAAGCTCGAAGGCTTTGCTTAGCCTTCAGCAGGAGAGAACTGGCACCCAGTTCCAAAGTCCATTAGAGCCAAGAAATATGGATTCATTTTATTTGAATTGCTAACCTGTTCACACCCCTCAAGCTCAGGACAGATTGAAACATTTAAAAATGGTTGAAAAGCAGGCAAATTATCCACACTCTTCAGTATTAAACGAAAAGATGGCACAATACAACCCAAAGTGGCTCATGTTTTGACATGCCACATGGGGAGGGAAATCCCACAGATAGCAGGAAGCGACCCAAAATACCTCTTTATACGTCTTCCTGTACAAACTTGGTTCTCGAGAGGGAATAATCAGGTGAGTATTTGGGGGAGGTCTAAAAAATTGTGAGGCTATCAATAAAATCCTCGGAGTTACACACCCAGGTGCCATGAAAATCCATCTAGGTCTAGGACTAGCCAAGGCTCAAGTTCCTGCTCTGCCATGGGCTCAACAGTATCAGTCTCAACAGAAAAATGGGAGCACAATGAGAGTTGTAGCTTTGGGGGTGGGGCTCACTGTTTTTTTTGCCCCAGGTGAACCCCATAAGGGGCGCCATTGAGGCGGTGTGTGTACACAAATGTGCGTGGGGGGTGCCAAACTGCATCTTTGACCCAGGTAAAATAACGCTTAGTTTCGGCCCTGGCAAAGAATATGAAATCTCAATGTGGGCACTAAAAAAAAAGTCTTCTAACTTGAAATGACATGTTCTGGAGTAAACAAGTGAATTCGAAAACTTTGCACACTTTGCTAGGGAAAACTTTGCACACTTTGCTGGTGAATATCTGAGTGATAAAACATGAACAGTATTTGGCACTGTAGATGAGGGACTTGTTGAACTCAAATAGGCACTGGATTCAATATTAAAGAGGAAAGGATACCAAGATTCATTTAAAGCAGAAGAGGAAAATAGGCATTTGACACTTACCACCTACCCTACCTTAACGGAAATGTTCCCTACCATCCCGTCCAAACTCTCCCCTTTGCCCAACCTATACCCTGCCAACACTTCACTGTCTCTTCCACCAAATATTAAGGGAAGTGACATTACTGCCAAGAAACTATTAGCATGTGACGCCTGTTCCATTGTTCCTCCACCCAGCTGGGGAGAAAAAACACAGGAAGTAAATAGCAGACCTGAGAAAGGGTTTGCAAAAACAGAGCCAGAAATATTTCCCATTAAGAAAAGTACTGTTTGGAACACAGCATCAAGGCTTGCTTTTGAAGAGCCTTCACCTTACCCACAGATACACTCATTCCTGGGGACTTTTCACCTTCCTTTTCTGCACCAACCCTTCTCTCCCCCCCCCCCCCCCAACCCCACCCCCCCAAGCTCAGGCAGGCAAATCTTGACGGAGTGTTTGCAACGAGCTGGTGCCCGGAGGTTGCTGCCTGAAGCAGGGATTGACCCATAAAGCCCAGCTTTACCTCCGGGGAGAAATCTATTTCCAGTCCAATCCACCCACCCCCACCCAAAAGGGGAGGAAGAGCTGGAGGAGGAGGAGGAGCGCCATGGCAGAGAGAGAGAGAGAGAGAGAGAGAGAGAGAGAGAGAGAGAGAGAGAGAGAGACCCCCGCCCCTCCTACTCTCCAGGTGGAAAGGAGATGATGGAGGGAAGGCTAGGGAAGGCAAGCGGGGTGTCTCTCCCTGCGCCTAGGGTGGGAAAGGGAAAATCGATGCTGGAGAGAAGGAGAAGCAGCTCCCTGGGCGAATTGATGGGTCTGGAGCTCCCCATTGATCTGCCTTCGCCGCCGCCTCTCCCCACTTTCTTCTTTCTGCGCTTTTGTGCTCTTCCGGGGAGGGGAAGATGCTGGCGAGGGAAGGGAAAGGAGGAGAAGGGAAGGACGCGCTAACCTTAACCTTTCTCCAGGCATCGGGCTCATTAGAGACGCTAATGAGAGGCCGCTCGGAGGGCGGGGGGGGGGAGTTGTCTCTAGGTGCTGAAGAGGGGAAGACGAGGCCGAGGCGGTTCGGTTCGGGTAGCTGCCTGGGAAGGAGGGTCGGTAGGTAGAGGAGTCGTGGGGGCCAGTCTGGAATCAGAACGCACGAGGGAGTTTTCAAAAACGGCGAGATTCCGCCCCTCCTCCTTCGAGCCAACGGGACCCCGGCCCGCCGGCCCCGATCCACGCATTACCAGCCTCACAACTCCGGGCGCCGCGTCTGACTCCCCGGCTGGCTGCGCGCAGATTCCGCGCAAGGGCACCCACCCACCCGCTCCCCTCACCCCGGCCAAAACGCCAGCAAACTGTCAGGCGAGCCCTGCCCGACACGCAGCACTTTGTAACTACTTTTCACACGCGCGCACAAACCCAGCGCCCTGCTCTTGCGCGCACAAGAAGGAGAAATGCGGTGTTACTAGAAACTCATTCACTTCGCAGCTGCCCACGTTCCAGTGGGACAGGTCACAGGAGCGCGTCTGCAAAGGGAACTCTCCAGCAACTGTAGTAACACCCGTCGGATAAGTTCCCGGGTGTGCATCCACACATGCACACCCCCCTCACTCCCACCCTGTAAAGTCCTCGCAACTTCCTTCCTGGAGACGGGCCCCAGGCCGTCCTCCATTGTATCTACCCGGAGTACACGGAGCAGCCGCCCACCACCCGGTCCTCCTCCCCTGCCCTCCTCCGTGTACACACAGAGCCCGAGCAACCTGTCAACAAGCGCAGGGCGCGCTGCTGCTCCTCCACGAGTTCAGTCCGGCATTCACACGCCCCCTGTCCCCTTCCGCCTCAACGCGCCTCCCATCCCTCCCCCCCCGCCCTGCCAGGCATCGCTGAACACTCTTCTTCCACCTCTTGCCGTTGACCCCCCCCCACGGATTCTCTCCCCCCCCCGTGCATTCCAAGCGCAGAGTGTATTCGGCCCGTTGGCTAACTCCAAACGGACACCCCCCTCCCCGTTCCTTGAGCGCGCTCCTCTCTCCGCGTCCCCACCCCGCAGCCGCGGCTCCTCTTCCTCCACTCCCCCATCCGAGGATCCCGAGGAATTCCTATAGTGGCAAGCAAACAAAAGCGCACCCCCTCCGATCAAGGACGCGCCCCTCCGGTCGCAGGCTGCTCGGCGCTCCCCTCCAATAAACTTGCCTCCGCCCCTTCCGTGCCCGCACGCCCCCTCCCCACCCCCACGCGTGGCCGCCCCCTGAAAAAGGCGCCCGGGAGTGTAAAGCGCTTTGGCTGGCGGAAAGTGAAACAAGAGAGCCAGCGCGGCGAGGGCAGCCCCGTCGCCGCCGCCGCCCCCCATCCCTCCCCGAGCGGCCACCTCTCGGGGGTCTTCCACCCGCACGCCCAATTCGCCGGCGCACACCCCCGGGGTCGCCAGGGCTTTCCGGACGCTCCTCCTTGGGTACGCACACCTTCCTCTCTCTGCGCGCCCCCAGTGCCAGGCTAGCCTGGGTTCAACTCGACCACCCCCCCCTCCCGGGGTGGGGGAATGGCTGGCTGGCCCCAAGACCCACAAGTTGCCCCCCCCGCCCGCCCCGCCAAGACCCGCTGCTTTTGCTGGTAGCAGGGCGCACGGAGGAGCGCGGCGCGTCCGGGGACGCCCGGCCCTCTCTCTCTCTCTCTCTCCTCCCGTCCCCTGTGTCCGGGGCGGCCCGTCTCCTGCCCGGCCCCAGCCATCGCCTACCTGCTGCGGGGCCGCTGCGGCGCCTGGGGCCCGCCGCCGGCCTGCGCCAGCCCTGGCCGAGAGAGAAGGGGGCGCTCCGGGGAAGGCTGACAGCCAGCTGCTGCCCGAGGAGGAGCGCCCCGCCGGGAGGGGAGCGGAGAGGAGAGAGGAGGGCTGGCACTGCGGAGCGCGTCACTCCCGGATCGGGGGGGGGGGAGGGAGGAGGGGGGAGCGAGAGAGAGAGAGAGAGGCGGGGGCGGGGGGGCGGGGGGGGGGGGGACACAGGCAGCCTCAGCCTCCTACACGCATCCCGGGAGGGGGGGGGAGGCCAGGAGGCGGAGGAGGCGGCGCACGCCCTGTCGGAGACACATAGGCGCACACACCGTGCGCGCAAGGAGGCGAAAGCCAGAGGGAGACGCTGTGTTGTGTCGCCGGAGGGTGGAGAGAAAGAAACGGGGGGAAACGCACGAGGAGAGGAGGAGGCAGGGAGGGAGGGAGAGGAGCCCGTCCATTTTCTAAAGAGCGGCCTGGACTCCTTGCCGGGAAGGATGATGGAAGGCAGGTACCAGGCATCCTGCGGGAAGGGCAGGGCTGGATGCGCCCTGCAAGGTAGAGGGGCGCTCCCGACAGGTTATTCACAAGGGGCGCTCCCTCAGACACACACAAGTCCGTGGCACTTTTCGGGGGACTACCCACCTTCAAGTTCTTGCTTAGAGTGGTACCTCGGTTTAAAAACTTAATTCGTTCTGGAGGTCCGTTCTTAACCTGAAACTGTTCTTAACCTGAGGTACCGCTTTTGCTAATGGGGCCTCCTGCTGCCGCTGGAGCACAATTTCTGTTCTCATCCTGAAGCAAAGTTCTTAACCCAAGTTACTATTTGTGGGTTAGCGGAGTCTGTAACCTGAAGAATCTGTAACCCGAGGTACCACTCTACTTGGGAGCAAGTCTCACTGGTTTTCATAGGCCAGCCCAAGACAGTTTGGTGCCAGCAGCAGGAAATCCAAATGGCTTTACTCAACAAGGGGACACAATCCACCATGCAAAGCAGAGAATGACAGCTCTCATTATTTCAGCGAGAGCTTCCAGATGAATTGTGTTCCAAGGGCCAAACCTTTTGCCACATGTGTGTTGAAGGTGTTTCTCTGATATGACATGTCAGGATGTGTGGTAGTTGTTTGCTTAAGGCTGCTGATAACTGCATAGGTGTTTGAATGCCTAAGCTAAGGGCATGACCCCTGGCCTCTCCTGGCCTAAACTCAACACTATTTGTTTCAAATAAATTACTTTAATATTATTCAATAGGACTTGCAGCTTGCCTCCAATCAGAGGGATGAAGCCCCTTCTTTGTAAAGAAAGTTGAAACTGGAGCAGTTTGAAGTGGAATTCAAAATCTACATTAAACTGTAAAGTTGTTGTTTGGTTTCCATGCCTCCCAACAACTTTTTGTTTGGGGGATCTAGAAGAAAATGTTTGGGCTCTGCTTGTCCTGACAATTTCCCCTGGGAAAATCCACTTTTTACTGCTGAATCAAAGCAAATGTCAATTGGGTGGAAAGCAACAAGGCAAACTGAAAACCTCTTGGACCCCTGCTTTCTAAGGCGGCGGACAAGCAAAGCATGGACGAGCCCTTTGAACCAGCAGGAAAACCAGTTTGGTTGCTGAATGTATCCAGATGCCACAGACATGAGGAGAGATGCAAACCTGTTTCGGATTGTACTGGAAGCAAATGTTAATGGAGGTGAACACTTAACATGCAGTTCCATGTTAAGTTCATGCTTGGTGCCCCTCTGGAACTGACCAGAGGGGCACCAAGCATGAACTTAAGTGGCATCCAGAACCTAAGGTGGGATACAACTGTTGTTGAACAGATTTGGAACAGTGAGCACAGTGCTATCCAATTCAACATATATTCAGACCAACGTATAACTGGACAATTGCCAAGAAAGTCCAAAGAGGAAATTTCCCCAAAATGAAGGAGCTGGTTAAAAGGATGTTGAAGGGGAAAGTTAAATCTCCCCAGAATGCTTGGGAATGCTTAAAACCACAGAGAGTAAGATTACAACAGGACTATATAACATAAATAAGGAAAGGTACCACTTAGAGCCAAGAGCTTTTTCTCTAATGGTACTGGTGTTTTGGAGAAACTTTTTCACTGGTGGCGCAGAAATTCAAAAGGCCCCATCCATATTGGCATTCTATCAGCTGTTGAAGATACACCAGCTGAGGCAAGCATTCCCCTGAACCTGAACTTCCTGAACAAATTGTTTTAATTGTTGTTCAGCTGCATTCTTTTTAACTGGCTTATTTAATGTATATCTTAATTATGGGCATTTTTAATGCTTTGAGGGAATTGTTTTATTGTGTGTCTTAATGATGTATGGGTTTATAATTGATTTTATACTTGTAAACTACTTAGAAGCCATTTTTGTATGTAAGCAGCATACAAGCAAAAAAAATAACAGGATGCTGATCAGAGTCAAGGAAGCAATTGGAGAATATTAATAGGGCTACTAGACACGATGGCTATGTTTTGCCTCTACTATCAGAGACAGTAGCTTCTAAATACCAGTTGTTGGGAATCACAAATGAGAAGAGTGCTGTTGTGCTTAGGTCTTGCTTTTGGGCTTCCCATTGAAATCTGGTTGGTCACTGTGAGAACAGGATGCTAGACTAGGTGGGCCATTGGCCTGATCCTACAGGCTCTTCTTATGTTCTTCCATTCTTATGAACGTTCACTTCAGAAAATGGAAGTCTTGTTCCAATGAGAACAAGCAGGAACACAAGCTTTGATTAAATAAATTCAAGAGATGAAAATAAAAGTAGTCAAGGAGCACATTGCTAAAAACATGAAGACCAACTACCAAAAAAAATCCTTTATATATATTCAAACAGAACATTAGCTAGAGAGGCCATTGGAGCTTTAGATGGCAAAGGTGTGCTAAAGGAGGAAAAGGAGATTGCAGCTGAATGAATTATTTGCATCTGTTCTCATAGCAGTAGATATAAGAACTAAGGCAAACAGCAGTCACAAGAGACAAAGTTTTAGACCATATCAACAACTTAAAAGTGAGTAATTGACATGGGGGAATGAGTTTTCTGCAAGGCCATACATGCATGGAAGAAGGGGAGACAGACAATTACAAGCTGCAAGTTTAGCTGAAGTAGAAGGAACCAGGCTGCAGTTGTCCACAGTGTTGCTTTGGGAATACGAAGCAGAGGCAGCACTTTTGCCACCTGCTGTAGTGGTCACTAAACCTATACTGTGTTCTGCAAATACATTTGTAAATAAAATGCATTACAGCGATTCATACATATGTGGCGTTCTCTCATCCCAAGAAAGTTAAACATTGCCTGCCACACTGCCCCTAAACCTCTCAAGGTGTGTGTGACCTTGTTTCCACATTTAGGACCCAAAAGGATCATAGCGAGTTGTGCTGGACTGAAAGAGAAAGGGTTCGGGGGGGGGTGAGGGTTGAGAGCGTGGGTCTTAGAGGACATGTGTCGAGAAAAGACTGGAGAAGCTGCCTCTGGGTGGTGGCGCTGGGATTAGGGAGAGTCTAGTTGCAGTGGATAAGTGGGTCAAATGAGGCTAAGGTGGTTCAAGAAAATAACAGCCATGGGTGGGAGGAGGACCATGAGAACTAGCAGCCACATACATTCGGAGGAAGGAGGACAAACGGCCAAGGGAGACAAAGCATTATTTATCAAGTAATCCTTCATAAAATGCTGGCAGAGCAGGGGTACTGGCACATTTCCCAAAAGTGGGGGGACACATTTCAGCTGCCACTGCAGAAGCGGTAAGTCATTCCATCAACTGTCCTACTGACACTTTTTAAAAAAAAATTAACCAACCTTTCTCTGTGGCCACTTGTCTTTGTGGTTCCTGTGCTGACCCCCCAGCAAAGTGACCCCCTACACTGTCACTCGGAGACATAAAAACTACTGCCGAGGCAAGAATTCAAAGTTCAATCCACCAAATTACTCATCTGCAAAACAACAAAGCCCTGCTTGGTGTGACCTAAGAGGAAATTCCTCCCAAAAAAACCTGGGTCTTAAAGGAGAAAGTGGTACCTCGGGTTAAGTACTTAATTCGTTCCGGAGGTCCGTACTTAACCTGAAACTGTTCTTAACCTGAAGCACCACTTTAGCTAATGGAGCCTCCTGCTGCTGCCATGCCGCCGGAGCACGAGTTCTGTTCTCATCCTGAAGCAAAGTTCTTAACCTGAAGCACTATTTCTGGGTTAGCGGAATCTGTAACCTGAAGCATATGTAACCTGAAGCGTATGTAACCCGAGGTACCACTGTAAAGGTAGAGCAGCCTGATGAACAGAGAGCAAGAGCACCAATGTTTGGGAAAGACACAGAGATAGGAAAAGGCATTGGAGGCAAGGCGGCTGATGGGAAGTGAGCTCTTGAGAAAGGACATGGGGAGGAGGTGGCATGAGCAAAGCAGTGGGGAGGGGAGATGGGTTTATTTGAGGAATTGGATACACATCTCCCTGCCATGCATTCACTGACCTGTCATTTCCTGACAAATCTCAGCACAGGTTTTTACAAGCACCCTGCTGCCGTCTTGCATGGATGCTTACCCCCATCTACGTAAGGAAGGCCAGGCAGTTGCCAGTACCCACAATTATACCCCTTATTTGATCAGTGCAGTTTATGGGACCAAAAGTCTTTCTCTTTTGAGAATCATTGCCCTGTGCTAATGGGATCCTGGAGGACTTCTTTGTTTGTTGCTCAGTTGCATGAACTGGTGCCAGGCATAAAAAGCCCAACACAGTTACATTTAAATTTGGAAGAGGAGATTTCTTTAAAAATGAGAGGATTAGTTAAAAGTAACTTGAAAAAAAAAAGTCAGACCTGTTCTATCCTTTCAGGAAGCTTGGAGGTTAAATGAACCTAGTTGAATAAATAAAATATATAACACAGGTTAGAAAGGCTACAAACAAGCCGACAAGGATGCCAGTGTGGTTATATAGCACAGACAAGGAAGCTGTAAAATCCAAGAAGGCTTCCTTTAAAAAGCAGAAGTCTTGCCCAAATGAGGAAAACAAAATGAATAATGGCTGAGCTTCCTTCAGCTAACAGTAAGCCAAGCACAAAAAGAAGTAGAAGGCCAAATTTCTGAAATATATGTATTACATACGATATATAAAAAACAGTATAACAATTTGAATATATCTGTAGCAGGAAACCATTCTATGACAAAGGAGTGGAAGTGGGTGGGGAGATTTTAAAGATCATCAAATGAATTCTTCAGTCAGCCTATTTATGCCATTTAAAAAAATAATTCTGTTTTACATCCTAATTTTTCTGGTGCTTTCACATTGATTTTGGTTGTTTATGGCATTGAGGGAGGGGCTGTTTTATGCAGCTGTTTTAATTCTACACTGTTTTGGTAGAACACTGCTAAAAAGTGGTACATAAATTCCATGTCAGTCTTCCCTGTAGAAGCTGTTGCAGAACTCACACCTGAACTACTGTTTTAAGGGAGGATATAACTATGACCATGACTGAGCTGATCTGCTAAGTAGACCGGATTTACTTGATGCCCATTCCCCCCCCCCCCCCCCCCCCGGCCAGGCTCTCCCTCTGCAACTTTTCCATTGTCAATGCAAGCAAGCAGAAGTGATCAACCTAGAAGAAGAATCTTGCAGTTACACATAATACTTCTACTCAATGCAAAGAGTCACAACACGCCATCACAGGTGCTGGCACCGTATCTTGCACCTTCAGGAGAACTGCTACAAAGCTCCTACTCTCAGTTCCACTAACTGTGTACAGTATGTGTATATATCTGTGCCAATGCAGATGCAGATCTAGATATAATATGTTTGGTAATAACATTTGTTCAGCCCGATTTTTCCAATTTCTGCAGTGCAAAGGTTCTGCAAAAGTTAATCAAGAGCAAAGGGCAGTGGAGAAAAAAACAAAAATACAAACAATTATATAGTAGCTTCCTTTTGCAAACATGATTAAGGGAGGCCCTGGTGGTCATTACAAGAGATCTTGGGTTCCCAAGAGAGTGATTGACTCACAAAATGAGTCTGTGCTAGTCACTTGATGTCCTTGTGCTTCTGGAAAAAAGTTAATAGATACATAGCGGAATATGTTAGGTTTCACATTGTCAACCAGCTGTCCTAAGTAACGAACTTTAGAAATATAAAAGGTAAAGGTAAAGGTACCCCAGCCCGTACGGGCCAGTCTTGTCAGACTCTAGGGTTGTGCGCTCATCTCGCTCAAGAGGCCGTGAGCCGGCGCCGTCCGCAGACACTTCTGGGTCACGTGGCGAGCCAGCACCAGCGCAGCACACGGAAACGCAGTTTACCTTCCTACTATAAAGCGATACCTATTTATCTACTTGCACTTTAAGGGTGCTTTCGAACTGCTAGGTGGGCAGGAGCTGGGACCAAAAGACGGGAGCTCACCCCGCCGCGGGGATTCGAACCGCCGACCATACGATCGGCAAGTCCTAGGCGCTGTGGTTTTATCCACAGCGCCACCCGCGTCCCTTTTTTAGAAATATAAGCCTTGCATAAGACCAGTTAGGAGGGGAAAACATATCCCATATTTTAGGGAATGCCTTTTCACATGCAAACTTCCTCCTACATTTTTGTCTTCAAAAGTGGTCCTGCTTAAAGAAAAAGGTTCTGCTTCAGATACCTTGGACTACTAACTGAGGTTTAAAAAGCGGCTAAGAGAAGCAAGGCCTTCCCAATGCCCCCCCCCCTGTGAAATTTGCTACCTAGGGAAGCCCACCCAGACTCCTACAAAAGACTGATAAAAACTGCAACGCCTAGTCAACTAGTTAGCTATACTGATTAAAATATTCTGATAGACTAAGAAGTGTCCCCCATTAACTGGGCAACAAATGTTAACTTTTTAATAACCATTTTAATGCAATGATCTGGATGACAGTTTCCATTGCAGAAGAGTTATGTTCTCCTATGCGAGAAAAGAGGGAGCCCCTCTTCTAAAATGATACTGCTGAGTACTAGAGTACCACCTACACTCTTGAAGATGGTTCAGAGTTTGCAGCTAGTGCATAACACAACAGTCACAGGGTCTTGGTGGACACGATGGACCTGAAATTACATAACATTTATTCTCAGACACTTGCATTGGCTGCCTACTTGCTACTGAGCACAATTTAAGGTTTTGGTTCTGACATACAAAGCCCTGGATGGTTTGGAGCCATCACCGCAAGGAGTGCCACTCCCAATGTTGTCCATTCGCACAACTTGAGGTCTCATTTGCACATTCATGGAGATTTAAGCTGCAATCCTATACTCATTTACTTGGGGCTTACTTCTGAGTAGGCATGTATAGGACTGCACTACCAAACAGTCAACTAAGACATAACATGCTTATTTTCCTCAAGCCTCTGGGTGGAAAACTGGATGCTGATTCATTGTTCTGGAATTTAGCTGTCGCTAAATGGCCTTATTGTTGTTTACTTTTGTTATTTAAATTAATAGTTTAATTTTTAATGTGTCTTCAGGTGTCTTGAGGGGGGCTTCCATATCTGAAAGGCAGGATGTGAATCAAATAAACAGTACAGTGGTACCTCCGGTTACATACGCTTCAGGTTACAAACGCCGCTAACCCAGAAATAGTGCTTCAGGTTAAGAATTTGCTTCAGGATGAGAACAGAAATCATGCTCCGGTGGCGCAGCAGCAGCAGGAGGCCCCATTAGCTAAAGTGGTGCTTCAGGTTAAGAACAGTTTCAGGTTAAGAACGGACCTCCGGAACAAATTAAGTACTTAACCGGAGGTATCACTGTACTTTTTTAAAAAAACCTTTATTGTAGAAAGATCATGATATTATGTAGGGGGAATGGGAGTTCATGTTTTGTGTTCCAGCAATGACGACTGTTTTCATCTGTTTTCTCTGCAGCCCCAACACACAGAAGGGACCAGGAAATGTTTAGCATGAATAGCAGATTCAAGACCTGCAGGTCACCCAACTACCTTTAGCTTTCAGGAATGGGAAGAGGAGAGATGAGCACAGGGCACGAATCCTCCCCAGCACAAAGCAATGTTCAGCTCCCACTCACTTCACTAGCTTTCTATAATATCCAGTCTTGCTACTCCCACCACCCTGCCCTCATGCCTTTGGTTTAAAGAAAAATGCCTCTTGAAGATATTCTCTAAATTTGGCGCCTGCACCAGGTGTGACCGCCTGCTCCATTCCTAACACACCTCAAATTCCAACGGAAGTCAGGGGAGAGTTTGGGATATGCGAGAGAGGAAGGGCTGGGTCCTGCCATGGCAACTCTGTCTCTTAAAATAGCTCTAATGGGTCTTGCAAATCCATAGCAACCAGCACGAAGCCTAACAGGGACATGTGGTATCTGAGTTCCAACGGCAGCTACCGCCGTGTTCTACGCTGACAAAATGACCTCCTCTTGGGCTGCTGCCTAGGAAGGTTTCAAAAATGTTCCAGTACTCCCTTTAACTTTGGTTGCCGGACCCCACACCAAAACAAGGCTGGGGGCTTTATGTCACAAACAGGTAGTTCAGATCTGATTTTGCTGTGCCCACAACTGTCCACACATTCCCTTTTTTTGGACTTGGATATGTTGTTTAATAATCTTGTTGTATATAGTATTGAAATATGGGTTTTGTATATTATTGTATTTGTGTTTCACTATGTTATGATGAAATAGTTTTTGTAGTGTTTGCTTTAAATGCATCCCTGCCTCTTTGTTGAGAGCTACTTTGGGCATGCACAAAGCTATTTTGATACCTGTGCACGTGAATTTTTCCCCAAGGTAGTATGCAAAAGCATAATGAAAACATGTGCCCTTTGCAAGACAGGTAGGTATCAATTTCAACCTGATTTTGTTTTGCTTTGTTCTTAGCACGGATGTCCTGCACAAGAGTAATATTCAGCTCTGGCAAACTACTCTTTGCAGGATCCCAAACATTTAGGAATGCTCCACAGGCCACCATAAGAGTTAAAATTTCAACCATGCATTCCCCACCACCACCAAAAAAAATACAGCAGCAATAAAATGCCAAATTATGATAATGAGGTCTTGCACAAGACATACGTACTAAAAATTAAAAGAGAAAAGTCCAGCATATGCACCACAATTACGATCTCCAGCATAATCACGCCCAACTGAGTGTATGGGGATCTTCAGAGAACTGTTCCAAACTAGGCATGCATTCAGCATGCAGTGATAAATGAAAATGGGTATTGGGGGCTAACACAAAGAAAACAGCTAGGTGGTGCTGAGGTATGGAGCAAACAGAAAGAGGTGTTGCAATAGAGACCACCCACTGAAACATCACCACACCATGTGACAAACTTCCCACCACTCCCCATCAGTGACTGAAGATGTATAATGGGGTATTTTTATGTGTTGGATTTTCTGTGGTAAAGGGAAATTAAGATTAAATGTCTCAGGCAAAGAAACCAAGGTGCATATCGCAAGAGACTGGCTTGGCAGGACAATACCTTCAACACCACAGGTGCAATATTTCAGTCGGACACTGAACATGAGCCTAATAAATATTATTCTTTGTTTATGCTTGTGCAGTTGTAGGAATATATGACTCTTCAGGTCCCTCTAGTACTGTATTCTTTTTTCAACAATGGCAGTCAGCTATCTCTGGGAAGCCCACAATCAGAGTAGGAGGTCATGGTACCCTCCCCATTTTTTGTCCCACTCTGTCTTGAGCGCAACAGTCATTAGGAGACGGGAAGGTTTGCCCCACTTCGCTCCTGGGGGAAGGAAAAAGACGCTGCAAAGAGGATCTGATGATCAGGACACAGCTGCAGAATGGGAATCTTTAGAAAATGTCTCAGGCACAGCAGCCCCTCAGGCAGAAGCCACAAGTTTCAGAGACACAAACACCACTTGGACAGGTTACCAATTGCAGATTATGAGAAACGACAACACTACAAACATTTGGTTGAATCTCAGGTCAAAGCGATTGCGAGGGATTAGTCCATTTTAACAGATTACCCCCCTGACACTTCCTGCTGTCTTCATCCTAAACAAAATGATCCTTTCTTTGCCTGGCTTGGCTTGCTCCGTGTTTCAAAAATAAGGTGAACGTCCTCTCTCTTCCTACAAGCAAATATGAAGCCTCGTTGGAAAGTGAAGAACCAGATTCCTTCAAAAACCTACACTGAACATCCTTGCCAGTCCCGATCAGGCAAAAAACCAAAACTTGCCCATGTCCTGTTTGCTTTCAGTCATTGCGGTCAGATCCATCAAATTAAAAAACTGGGACACACAAGTCCTCTCCCGCTCTACAGCATGTTTTCAGATACAACAAATTCTAGTTAAAGAAAACAACCCCTTTCTCATCCCCTTCAAATATGTACACATACATACAATCCAACACACCCAAATCATAAATTTGTTAGTCTTTAAGGCACTGCAAGATTCTGCAGTTCCCTTGCAATGAACAGAACTATTTTCTCTCTGTGGGGAGAAGAGCAGCTGGGTAGACAAATCACAGGGGAAAAAAGGGTTTGGAGCTCTTCCCCTCCATTGGTCCTCTGCTCCAAATCAGAGAACCGCTCATCACTTGGCAGTTTTGGCCCTGGCCTGCTTCAAATTTGACTAAATTACACTTCAGTTTAAAACCTTCCCTTCCCTTTCTTCTTCTCAGGTAACATAGCTAAAATTTGTTCTGTTCCTCAGCCAAAGCTGCACCCCTCACTTTAGCACTTTAGGACTTTCATACTTAGCTTTAGACTAAGTTTAAACACAGACTTAGTAGCTACAGCAGAGCTGAGAAAATAGATAAAATATCAAGACACATATGTTATCCAGACTTTCTACTCCACAGAGAGATGGGACTAACAGTACGATCCTATAAATGACAACTCAGAGGCTATTGTGCTCAATAAAGCTTTCTTCCAGGCAAGTGGGTTGCAGTATTGGTCCACAGAAGAACAACATTCAGCCCTCCAACTGCCAACTAATTCAGCTTCAGTCTGCTAACCTAAAACATTTTCTAAAATTATTTTCCAGCTTTGTTGGACCACCGTACGTCTTTCCTTATTTCTGTGCTCAGCCTTACATGCATGAATTCCACTAGAGAGAGATTCAGATTCCTGCTCACTTTCATGTAGCCAAAGTAAAAAACAGCAACCTCCGTGTGCTTCTCTTCTTGGTGGAGCCCAAGATCTTTTGCACAAAGCACAGTTCTAACCTGTTTAGCTGGCAAGAGTGTCTTCCATTTACCAATTTAAGGCTAGGCTTAAAACAGAATGCCTTCACCCAGAGACCCCTCACCAGCCTCCTCCCTGGTTTTATTTATTCACTATATCCAGCCTGAAAGAGAGAGTTTTGTGTCATTCAAAAAGATGATGCACTGCTTTGTGAAACAGAGTTTGGTCCTGACAAAGGCAGCATTTAAAAACCACTGTACGCTTTGCGCTGTATGCCTGCTAGATTAAGACTGATTTGATAAATTATGAAGAAAGAAGCTCACCTGCTCCTGGGAATTCATGACACGCAGCTTCATCTGCTTCAGGTAGGTGGAGGTGAGAGGCATGTTGTAGTCAATGATGCCAGAGACCAGAGAGGAAGGAGGTTCATTTTCTGTAAATAAATAGAAAGGAGGAGGGGAGTCATTTGGAAGTTAGAAGGCCAAACAACACCTGTCCACCTTTTCCCGAAACTAAGGCCCAAACAAGACCAGTGAGTGCACACATTTCCTGCTCCTATATAAAAAGAATGGGAATGGGGTGATTAGGTCTATATGTTGCAATGAAAGGTGCACAAGGGGAGCTGAATGCTTCCAAGCCTAATGAGTAACTGTAGAGAGTATATGCTCAGGAATCAAGAGTGGACTTTAGGAGCAGAAGTGGGCTCAGCTGTGCAATACCAGCATCTCTGACTGGTAGGGTGCAGCAAGCTTCTGGATTGGCCAGGCTTATTATAGACAACAGGAGTCTGATCCTCCTCCCTTGTACTTTATGCCTAATGCTCTTCAGGCCATGCTTGCCGGGTCTGATGGGAGTTGTAGTTCAGCAACACCTGGAGGGCCAAAGGCTACCCATTCCCAACGGAGAGGGTTAAGTTTTGCGTCTACCTGCAATTCCATGGGGTTTTTTTTCAATAGATTCATGTAACTAGAGTTGGCCCATGTCCTTTGTGAAAGTTGATCAAGTATAATCTAATCCATCTCTCCTTCATAGGTGACGAGGCTGCCTCCATCACCACCCTCTCCCTGCACAGAGAGAATGAAGCTTTGGAACAAAAGGGCCATTTGTTTTCCCTGCCCTTCCTGGCAAAGTGGCAAAAGGCTTGCATATGAAGGATTAAAGAAAAAAGAAAAAAGTTTGGCTTGTGTAGATTATTTTTAAGGGCATCTATTGTGAAGGGACAACAAAAGAGTCTTCTGGCACCTAGGCTCTTCGTTGTTTTTGCTGCAACAGGCTAACATGGTTACCCTTCTGGATATTGTGGAACAGGCGCTATTGACAAGGACCTTCATTCATACTGTGCAGGATACAATCCATGTAGCCCCCATCTGGCCGTAACCTCAGTGCAAAGTGGGGAGGAAGCAGAGCAAGGACGCAATGCTTGCTCAGAGCCAAGGAGCACATTGGAAAAAATATATCACAAGGCAGAAGGCCATTGTTTTTTAGCAGATTAACAAGGGACGCGTTTCAAAATCAACTGCAAATTGTTTTCATGAACCTGGCAAATGCCAGACTGCTGTTGGCAGGTGAGCATTCAGCACAAGTATTCTTCTTCAGAATTTGCAGCCTTCAAAATCTTAGCATCTGAGTCAGCCCTTCAAATAGGAGTTAATACTTGGGCCAACTTGGGAATGAAAAAAGATGCAGAGGAAAAACTAAGAGAGCTTGTTGTCAAGGCCACTTTTGCTTTCACAATGGCTCTTAAGGAAAATTGGCTACTGACCAGGGCCTCAGAAAATCCTGATATCTAAGACTTCAATGTTATTAGCCATGAACACTTTCTATAGCACTTTCAGTTTCCAAAAGCCTTTACAAGATTTATTTGCTTTTGTTTTGCAGCACCCCTGTGCCATGTAGTTTTTATGGCTCTCCTGGTGGCTTTAGAGATCCATGTCCACAAGATCCTTCTGGATCAGCTCTGTAGGCTGGGAGTCAGAGGCATGGTATTCTGAGGATTCCTTCCACTCCTAGTGTCAGGTCTGTTAGCAGTAGGCAACTTTTGCTAAGCCCCTTGGGTTTTAAGGCACAAAGTGCCACAGGATTCCCTCCTGAAGATGCTGCTGGAAGCATTTCACCTAGGGATCTGAGGCATGGTATCATCGGTATGCTGGCTATTTAACTGCCACTGGACCCAATTAAATAAATTGACTCTGGCGTTCATAAACACCCTAGGTCCCAAATACTTGGAGTAGTATCACCTCCATATCTGACAGCCTGAGCCTTATGATCTGCGCAGAAGGCCCTTTCTACTGTTCCAGCAATTACTATGCTTCATTACATGGTGATCCACGGAGGACCCCAATATGGAACTCTCTCCCTGTGGCAACACGACTGTCCCCTTTATCGATTACATTTGCCAACAGCTGAAGACACACAACTTTAGGCAGGCACTTTGGGGAGCATATGCATAGTTAAGGAGCAGCAGCTGATTGGTTTTATCCTTTTACTTATTGGTTTACATGTACTTATGACACATTTTAAGGGACGCGGGTGGCGCTGTGGGTTAAACCACAGAGCCTAGGACTTGCCGATCAGAAGGTCGGCGGTTCGAATCCCCGTGATGGGGTGAGCTCCCATTGCTTGGTCCCTGCTCCTGCCAACCTAGCAGTTCGAAAGCACGTCAAAGTGCAAGTAGATAAATAGGTACTGCTCCAGTGGGAAGGTAAACGGTGTTTCCGTGCGCTGCTTTGGTTCGCCAGAAGTGGCTTAGTCATGCTGGCCACATGACCCGGAAGCTGCACGCTGGCTCCCTCGGCCAATAAAGTGAGATGAGCGCCACAACCCCAGAGTCGGACATGACTGGACCTAATGGTCAAGGGTCCCTTTACCTTTACCTATGACACATTTTATGTGGTGCCGAAAACCATCCTATGGAACCAAGGATGAGTTTAAAATATAACAAACAAACAAAAATAACTACTCCCATTTCACAGGTAGGAAACTGAGGTTGAGAAGTTGTAACATGCCCAAGATGACTGTGTGAACCCCTGCTAACGTTGAACCTGAGCTTTCTAACTCTTGAAAATTAAAATTAAAATAACTAATGCAGTTAGGTGTGTTTTCAACTGACCTTCTGATTATTATGGGTTTTATGGGAGGGAGAATCAAATGTTCAAACTTGCCTCTATATTATAATTTTAATTGTGTCTGGCTAGGGAGCAGAGATCACCAATATTTCCGATAGCAGCCTCCACAAAAGTAGCTCTGCTACACATTTTTATAGTATGAGTAGGCCTTTGTATACTCTGTGCTTAAAAAGTTTTAAGTTCTTTGCCTAGGACACCCAAACAGGATATTGCAACTTGTGTACAAATTATGCAAACTGAGTTTCTGCATGCTTTTATTCTGCAGCTTTTACTATTTTCATATTTTCCATTCTGGTTTAGCTAGCCTCAGGGAGAGGCCACCAGGAGTTCTGTAAGGTACCTGTGCCCCTCCTCCCCCCCCCCCCCCCCCCCCCCCATGGCCCTGGCTTCTGAGGTTTCAGCCCACACAATTCCAAGCATCTGTTCACAGGCACCACGGCTCAGAGCCTCCTCCTTTCCTCCTACCCTGAGAGCCGAAGTTCTCTGCTAGCTGAATTCTGTGCCTAATACTGTACAGGACGTTTCCCCTGCCCTCCTGCAGAATTGCAGCAGACACGTGCCACCACCTGGGTATAGGACTGCAAGATCATTGCTAAGCTAAGAAGAGAATGAGGCTCACAGTGCAATCTAAACCCAAGACCCACCGGGGACGAGCGAGTTTGGATCTGGTGGATCTTGGGTTTTCCGATCTGAGCCAAAGCTCAGTCCCTCACCCTGGTTCAAGCAGCCAGAGAAACTTACACCTGTGTAAGTCCCTGAGATGGGGGTATCGTGGGGGGAAGGCAAGGAGAGTCACCTGCTCCAGTCATGTGACCAAGTGCCTGATCCTCAAAACTCAAGCCCCACCCCTTCCAGATTAGATGACAGTAGCCGCTCCCAGTGGCTCCTCAACAGAGTGTAGAATAGGGGGTCACTTACGCTGGTGTAAGCTATACCAGCTTCCCATGTTTAGGATTGCTCTGTAAAAAATATTCAGCCACCTTCATGAAGCCAATGGGCAATGAACAGAAGGCCACTTAGTCTTCCTTGGCCAGTGTTGCCCATTTAAGCTGCTATAGGTAAAGTCTCTCGGTGGTTACAAACACAGAAGCATGCAGACAAGGTCTTAGGAGATGTATTCCACACTAAAGGATTAGAAAAGTGAAACCAACAGATGGGATACCCCAATGCATAGGGCAGGGATTCCCAGACTGTGGCCCATGCACTTCCAGTGGTCTGCAAGCTTCATTTAGGTGGTCCGTGGCATTTAATACTCATACTGATTTTTTAATTGTATTTTTATTCCTTCTTTTCTTTCTTATATTGCATTTTATTGTAGAACAATTTGAATTCTATGGAACGCAAATCGTAATACAATAAAACACAATGTAAGAAAGAAAAGAAGCAATAAGAATACAATAAAAAATAATACATAATCTAGAACAGTGCATTACTACTGCTTCAAGAGGCAAACAAATCATGAAGTGATCCACCAAGACCATCAGCGATTTTCAAATGGTCCATCGACTAAGAAGTTTGGAAATCACTGGTATGCAGCCTGTAGGTGCTTTGGATCAAGTCAGACTATTGATGAACCAGTGGTTCATCTAACCCAGTACTGTCAATAATAATAATGATAATTTTTTTTCTTTATACGGCACCCAGCTGGCTGGGTTGCCCCAGCCACTCTGGGTGGCTTCCAGCAATACCGACTGGCAGCAGCTCCGTAGGGTTTCAAGGAGGGAACCTTACCAGTCCTACCTTTGGGCTCCACCCCATTGGAATTGAAATGCATCCTTTTCTGGCACTCAGTGCAGCTCATCAGGAACCTGGTCACAGCTTCTCTTGGAAGGAAGGCGTAAGTTTCAGCAATCTGGAGGAGAAACAAGAAGATGACATCGGTCCATATCCTGGATGAGTAAGTCAGCCCCACATGAGCATATTTTGCTTTGCTGTTTTAGTGCAGGTTCAATGTACAGAAAATGTCAATATATTTGTTATTTATTTAAGAAATGTATATTCTGCTTTTCACTATATGTCTCAGAGCGACTTACAGGGAGGAGTAAAACATGTAGAAACTAGCCAACTGTACAAAGGTAAAAATTATACTTGTTCCCCCCTTTTTTTTGCATCTGGCCCCATCCACGTCTGGGAGGTGGCCTCCAGAAGGTTACCTAGAAGGGAAAGTGGCCCTTGAGCTGGAAAGGGTTCCCCATCCCTGGTTAGACAGTTCCCCTTAAAGTTTACCAAATTCTGCTTCCCTGATTTCTGTTAGTTCTACTCCTGCCCCCCTAGAGCAACAGAGAACAAGTCTGCTCCTTCTTCTGCATGACAGCCCTTCAAATATTTGAAGACAGCTATCATGTCACCCCCTCAATCCTCTCTTCTCCAGGCTAAAGAGAAGAAGCACTCACTGATCTATTTCCTAAGGCTGTTCCCAGGGAGCTCTGTCACTGGGGAGGAAAATGAACATTCCCAGCTTTACCTAACAAAGACATTTTAGGTAGGTGCAGGAGATAGGCTTGATGATGCTGACTGTCCTTCCAGAACTAATATTATTTCATTCCTGGTCCCTCCCAGGCCCATGAGATGAAGTGAGACAGTCGCCTTAGGCAGTAGATCTGGACCTGGAGAGGACACCACTTATCCCTGCCATGTCCCTGCCTCCATGAGCAAGCCATGGCACTGTCAACAGGCACGCACTCACCACTGCCTCCTCTGCCATGGGCAGCCCCACTGCTGCTACGGGTGTCCCCCACCACCACTGTGGGTTTCTCTGGTCCCTCCAGCAAGACCCAGCCTTATTCCAGAGTCTGGGTCTCGCTGATGGAGAAAACAGAATGTTCCTTCGCTTCAGTGCCCAGCTGTACAGCACCATGCACACTGCTGGTGTGATATAAATGCAAGATGTGGCTTCAGCCTTTAAAGCGCCGAATGGCCTTAGATCAAGGTATCTGCAGAACCGCCTCCCCCAGTATGATCCTGCCTGAGAACCCCATTCCACTCCAAAGGCCTTCTTCCATGGCTACTTCCCCTCTGGGGTGTGGTGAGAGGACCTTCTCAGCTGCAGCCCCCAGACTTTGGAACAGCCTCTGGCAGGATGGGGCGGTGTCACTGCCCACAAATTTCCAGCATGCTTTTAGACAAACTCTATTTACATTTTCATTGTTACTGTTTGAATAATATACGGCTTTATTTGTAATTCTGTCATTAGCTGCCTTGAGTACAGTTTCTGTAGAAATGCACAAAATAATATAATCTGTACTTATGTTTTGGAAAGTTGCTTGTTCACTGTACATTTGACCACCTCTTAAGATATCATGATCAAATTTCGCATGATGATTCCTGAGATCAAGGACCAGGTTTTCATCTATGTTTGGTTACAGTTGGTTATCATTTTGAACCAAGATGCAAAACGGCGCTTACTTTAACCAACTGGTTTCAAATCTGCCCTTATTTTGGGAGGTTCTTAGAATTCTCAAGCAACACCAGGTACAACACTGCCTGTAAATGGTAAGTGTGGAAGTCATAGCAGCTGTGACAGCAAGAGGTTGTACCGAGACCCAATGGCTCTCTGTTCTTTAGCCACTTTTGCAAACAATGCTTTTGTAAGATCCCCTTCAGAGTACAGGTCTCCAATTGCCACTTCCCAAATACCCAGCACTTCTTCAGGCCCAATATCTGCAACTGCTTAGAAAGCCTCAGAACAGGGGAACCAGTTCAAATTTATTTATTTCTCTCATCTTTTCAACCTACTCACCCTTCCAAGAACAATCCATTATTCTCCCTACCAAGGTTATGGCTAACAATGACAACATGGTTTCTGCAGGGAACTGATAACACTTTAACAAATATTAACAACAGGCAGAGTTGTTTGCACTCTACCCAAAAAAACAAAGCCACCACAAACAAACCTCAATAAGGAAATCCTAATTTTGTGAGAAAGAAGCAAAAAAGTCCATGCTCAAAATAAAATTGACATATTTTCAATTGCCCCTCTGCCAACGTGATAGTTAGAATATGAAATTCTGAAAAATCTGGCTGGCTTCCATTATTTCTGTGATGGCATCTGAAGAATGTTAACGCTTTATTTTGTATTTTTGTAAACCACTTAGAGGGCTTTTAAAAAAATCATAAACTTAGATAGATGATAGATAGATAGATAGATAGATAGATAGATAGATAGATAGATATAGATAGATGATAGATAGATGATAGATAGATGATAGATAGATAGATAAGGCTGACATTTCCAGGGCCCAAATCTATCCTAGGTTTTGTGCAGTTAAATGTCTGAAGAACTATACAAGAACAAGCATCACATCAGCAACAGTTTGAACATGCTGATTTTAAAAATGGCAGCACCAGTCATTCCCAGGACCTACACCCAACTACTCTGTGATACTCTTACCATGCTCAAAGTCTTGACTGCACAGAGTAGCCTCGCGGAAGCTGCTCGATTGGCTAGAGGCTATTCTATGTCATTCCTGTTCTTTCTGCATTTGGTCCTTTGTAATATTTCCAAAACTGATTGACTATGGTTGTGGCAAGAGTGCCAGGCTTAGTCTAACCTCCAGTGCCAGCACAAAGCCCTGAAAACAGACATCTTCTACTTCTGTTGCTATAGAATATATTTATCATCAGTAAGTAATTCACAACTCTTCCAGTGCTCACAGGAATCATATAAGAGTCCTGATGCTTCCATCTATCCTCATTTTACAGGTAGAGAAGTGTGACCAAAGGGGCAGCAACTTGCACCCAAGGCCATTAAGCAAAGTCATGACTGAATTGAACCGGGGCCATGTAGGAAGCTACCTTATACTGCCTCTGTGGAGCCCAGTATTGTCTCCGTTGACTCACCGGGAGCAGTTCTCCAGTGCTTCAAACAAGGTGGCAATTCCTAACCCCACTACCTGAGCTCTTTTCAACCTACGGAGTCTGAACTTGGGACCCTGGATGCTCAAGGCAGGTGCTCTACAAGACTGAGCTCCGGCCCTTCCCAGGCACACTCATTGTGGGGTTAGAAAAGCCTTTTCAGTTTCCCCCTCCTGATTCCCTGCCAAAGTGGCCTCATTGTGCTGCTGCGAATGCCAGCGAGTCCCATGACAGAAGCGTGGGGCATTTCGTGTCTCAGCAGCAAACCAAGGTTTTAGCACATTTGAAAACACAGAACCGCATGAACTGCCTGAGATCACGTTCTGGAAAAGAGATCAGCAATGTCAAGAACAAAGCCTTGGAAGAAGTGTCTCTTTGTCTGATTTCACAAACAAAAGCGTAAGAGATCAGGCCGAGGATCCCTTTAGTCCAGGACTAGCTCCAGAAATGGAATAGCCCACCAGATGCCCCATGAAACATAAGGGCAGAGCAAAACAGAAATAGTCACCCCCTTCTTGCCTGCCCTCAGCATCTGATAGTCAGGCATACACTGCCTCTGAACATGGAGGTTTCATTTAGCCCTCACAACTAATGGTCATTTACCACCCTTGCCACTCCACCAATTTGTCTTAGAAGCCACCTCAGACAGAGGCCACTTCCACCTCTGAGGGTAATCAATTCCACATCTGTGGTGTGCCAGTCCTGAACTTACTGCCAATCAAGTTCCATCCACTGTTGCTTAAAAGAGGCTTAAGTCCAGGAGTGGAATTCAACATCACGCTCTTCCAGTCGTTTCATCTGCGCAAGCACTGCAGCCTGCCAGGCAGAACGGCCCCTCCTCTCTTCCCCCTGTAAACTGTTCTGTGGGTTCTCATGACTGCCGCCCCCCAAGCCAATTTCAAGGGGCACAAGGAAAAGGAGCCCTGTGGCGCAAGTCGCTGAGCTTCCATTTCCACTGACAGGGCTGGTTAAGCGAATCCTGCCCTGTGCCAGTATTCCCTGTTTCTGCACAACAACATCATGCATTAGGCATGTTGACATAATTTATTTATTGCACTTATATACCTTTCTGACAAGGCACCCAAGGTGGTTTGCAATTTTAAAATATCAACACAAATAATGATGTAAAATGTAAAGTTGGCCCGAACACTGTCGTACTCTCACACCCTGGTTCTAAATATATTTACTCGGCTTGCTGATTGTTGTTATGTTTGTTTTTTACTTTTACCGTTTGCTGCCCAGGAGACATTGCTAATTGTACAGCATACAAACAATGTAAATAAATAAGTATGCTTCACATGTTAAGGCAGCTTCAAAAATCATATTCAAGTATGCTTCTTTTTTTCAAGCCATGTAATAGGGAAGAAAGACAGATTTTACTTTAGGAAGGGGCTACAGGTTCTGGCACCTTCAGCGAAAAGGTTCTCAGGTATAAAGGAAAACCTGAAGAGCTGCTGTCAGGCAAAGGAGAGAGCACTGGTCTCACTCTTTGTCTCACCGTAAAGCAGATTTATATGATCTGAACTGCAGCCTTACAAAAACACACACAACGGGCCTCATTTTTTCATAGTAGGAGAACCATGCCTCCGGCAGGAGAGCTCAAATAATGGCCTGTTTCTCTGTGGCAAAAATGGGCAAGAGCACATGATAATGTGTATCATTAAGTTTATGTCTCTTCTCAGGATCCAAAAAAATATGAAGGTCCTCTGCCAGATCTTTCAGATTAAATAGCTACATTATAGGAAGGGATGTTATTCAAGTAAATAAATAGCTGTGGCATTAACCATATTGCTAAGTTAAAAAGAAAAGGTGGGATGGAGAGGAGGAGTAGGGAGAAAGTCCCATTAGAGACTAAACATTATTAGCAACACTGGAGAAAACACCCTCTGTTTCCTGTTCCAATTAACCCTTTTCAGTTTGTGCGCTGAGAAAAGCATATATGTGTACAGTGGTACCTCGGGTTAAGTACTTAATTCGTTCCAGAGGTCCGTTCTTAACCTGAAACTGTTCTTAACCTGAAGCACCACTTTAGCTAATGGGGCCTCCTACTGCTGCCGTGCCACCGGAGCACAATTTCTGTTCTCATCCTGAAGCAAAGTTCTTAACCCGAGGTACTATTTCTGGGTTAGCGGAGTCTGTAACCTGAAGCGTATGTAACCCAAGGTACCACTGTATGTTTTTTTAAAAAAAAAAATGAAAAGAACTTTAGGACACATGTCACATGAGATCACTCTTAAAAATCAAAACAGAGAAGGAAAGGAGACCTGAACCTTTCTAGAAGAGAGAGAAGAACTAAGAAAAACCACCCAGTGATTTTAAAAGAGTGATTTTTTTCAAAGAAACAGGGCACCCTGTTTTTTCTTTAAAAAAAATAATAAAGATACCTATCTCCACTAAGTGGCAGCACAACCCAATTTTTGCTGGCAGGCTAAGAAGCAGCAGGGCAAAGAGCAAGGTGGGGGGGGGGGCGACCTGGTCCCACACTGCTTTGGAGATGCGAAGAGGGTTGTTCCCTAAGCACTTGCCAAGGCCTCCTAGAGCCCCTTTTGGCTGAGTGGCCACCCTGCCTCACCTCCTTCTCTCAAGGTCCCCACGAGTCATTTGTCAGCAATTCCCCTTTCAGGAGCTGCCCAAAGAAGGGAGGCTGCTTGGCTAATCGGAAAATGAGCTGAAAACTGCATCCCAGCTGTGCCTCATCTTGCTCCTTCCATTTTTTTAGTTGAAAGTGTGGCAAAAGCAGCAGTGAGTTTCATGAGCCGTTGGGGAAGCCATCCTGATCTGGAGGAGGAGGAAAACAACAACCCCGAACTCTTCTGATCCCAAATGTGGAGATCTGAGCAAATTCACATGCTGCTTTCTGCCACTTCCATCTTCGCTTTTCCCCCTTGCAGGAGCAACCTGTTCTTGAGAGCGATGTGGTAGCAGCTGGGATTTGGCTTACTTGGGCGGTAGCCTGTAGCAGCTTCCATTATCAGAAAAAATAATAACGACAACAGACCACAATAGTTGCTTTGGCTGAAACTCTCCAGTTTCCAGCTCATTAGCACACTTTTCTTGCTGGGAGTCAGCCACTCACGTGCTAGGAAAAGGGAGCAAGTAGAGTTGGTGTATGAATGACCCTTACACCCTTGGCATGAAGCTCAACCTACCGAATCTGCTATTAATTACTTCAGCATGTTTATATACCCCCTTCTTCCAAGCGGCCTGGGTTAGTAGATAAGGATACACCCTATTCTTAGCCTCCCGACAACCCTGTGATGTAGGTTTTGCTGAGAGAAAGTGCAGTCCAAATTCATTCACACTGAGCCTCATGCCTGGGGGCGGGGGGGGGGTGATTTGAAACCAGAACCCTCAGGTTCATGTCCACCACTTTACGCACCTCATGCGCTGGCCTGATGAAATCCCACAGGAATCCCAACCACCTGAAGCAGGGAATGACAGCAATGGTCTTTCTTTAATGCGTCCCAACTCAGTCTTGGTAAACTCAGTGAACTGGTAAAGAGGCAACTGATAACTGCTAGCTCCTCTAGCTGCCATATTAATAACTCTTCCTCCGCTGCTACCTGTCCACAACATGGCCATATCGGGAAAGCAGGTGGGAAGTTACCCCTGGTGGTTCTGAAGCAGTACTACAAACTCTGCCACTTTCGTGTTGTGATCTCATTTAGGAAGTTATTTCCTTAGCGTGCACTAAGAGCTGTTTGTGGCGAGAATGCCGCTGTCCTGAAATACCTGCTCAGGTATGGGGACAGACAGATCTAAAAATGGCTTAGGCCCAAAACAATTTTCAGCTCCAGGGCTGAGTCCTAGAACAGGTGCAGAACTACTTGCTGCCTTTGAGCATGTGCAGAATGCTTGCTGGAATTAAGGGAAGGGGCTTCCAGACTGGAGTGCATGGCTCTAGGTGGTCTTCTGAGTCCTAGGATGGCCATGTATACTACCTTACAGTGGGCAGTCTGTTTCAATGAGTCCTCAACTTGAAAGGCTGTCTAGTCCAAGGCAGTTTAAAGATAAACAACCATAAGAATGGGGGGCTTGAAATTGCTGGTCATCAGTTAATACCTGGACAGCCGACTAAACAGGATTGCAGATCATGTTTTCCTCACTGTGGTGAGATGCACTGTATTTCTAGCCATCAGCTATTATTCCACAAGCTGGTATCCAACTAAGGTGTTCTGTCAGTGCAAGGATTTCCATTTGTACAACCCCCCACCCCACCCCCACCATGTGTCCAAATCTGCACTGATTTGAGATTTCTGCCAGGCCTTAAGATTCCTTGCATGGATTTTAGAAGGCAGAGAGTCCCCTGCACTGTGAATATTTTGAAAACTCAGGAACAGATTGAACCCCTACAACAAATTTGAGGGTGGGGAGGAGAGGAGAGCAGGGAAGTCCCAACATTGCACAAGCAGAAATCATTCTGCCGATGGGATGCATTACTCAGCACTACTTTGGATAGAACCCAAACAGTACATAATGCACCTTTACTTATAAATTAGCAAATAAGTTTGTAAACTGCTATATATGCTATATATGCTATATATATTTATGCATATATATGCTATATATGCTATATATATTTATGCAAATCTGTGATGGGGCATAAGTGGCCACTCTGTTGAGTCCCAGGACCCTTTCAGAAACTACGCACAGTGTCATCCTAGGCAGAAGGCAGCTGGATTGCCTGATATGGGGTTACATTCACTGTGTTTATGTAGTTTATCACAAAGCCCACTCCTGAGGCAGGTAGCTATGTAGTACAATGATTTCTCTGCTACCTCTTTAATTTCTTTTGAAGAAGTACCTTTCTTGCACTTCCCCATATTAGGGACACCAGACTGCAGCACTCTGCCAGTCCCCATGGGGCCCTTTCTTGCAAACAGTCAGCTAATTTATTTCTGATAGCCTACCTAAGCAAGCAGAGAATTACCTCCAGCTCCAAATTATCAACCTGATTGGCTGCCCTCTGGAAGTGGAAGACAAAGACGAACTCTCTGCTGAATCTGGCCTAGTTCTCACAGAGGTAGTAAACCTGCGTCTTGGGGTGTGCCACTTCAGACTGCAGGTAGGAACTCACACCAAACGCTCCCTCTGCCAAGAAAATCCCTACATGCACAAATGTAGCCTATTGCATAGAAGGCTAGGCCTTTTTTAAAATCTTCCCTAGCTTTTTTATGTTCAGGGTTCTTTTGAATTTAATTTTACCATTTTGGTATGGGGGCTCATTTTATCACACGGACCCTCACCTGCATTCTGAAGTGGTTCAACCCAGAGACACAGTGCTGGGGCGGGCAAGCACCAGCAGAGGTGGCAGCAGAGTCCCTCCCACCGAGACAGGGTTCACCCCTGAATCTGGCATCTCAATATTAATTCTGGTCCAGTGTGGCATCCCCGATGGGGGCACCAGGAAGGGAAGATGGCTCAGAGCCCTCCCAGGTCAGCAGGGGATACAGGCCTGCTAATGTGATGAGATCAGCTCAAGCAGAGGGGTGGAGCGCAGCGGCTTTGCTGGCCTGAGAAAAGCAGGCAGATCCAGCCTGCTCCCCTGAGGCTCTGAAAGGCATAGATTAGCATTCCCCAGAGCCAAATTGAAGGAATTGGGGGAGGGCCAGAGCTGTCTACTGTCGAAACAAGCAGAAAGTTTCCTGAATTGTAGTTGTACTGGTGGCCTTGCCCTCTTCCATTATGGAGAGGTCATCCGCCGATAGGCAGAGAAAATCGGCACAGACAATAGCTTTGCTGGCTGCGTGCAGAGGCAATGGCAGGGGCAGCCTCCAGGTTGCCCAACCTGCAGCCGCTGTTAGGGGACAGGGAATATGAACAGGAGCTCTTTGCTCCCTGGGAAATATGCCAGAGGCAAACAGAGCCCAGCTGGGGAAGGGAGGGACAGGCCTGCATTGCAGGAAGTCAGGCAGCCATGTGCCCTGTGGAGGATGGGCTCTGGTGAAGAGGTTAGAGAGAGAGAGAGAGAGAGAGAGAGAGAGAGAGAGAGAGAGAGAGA
>JAXCMG010000097.1:1520806-1546641 GCA_034642415.1 Podarcis siculus | reverse complement strand
AGAGAGAGAGAGAGAGAGAGAGAGAGAGAGAGAGAGAGAGAGAGAGAAGCTGCGTCTTCAGCTGCACATTTAGCCCCCTGGATCTCCAGCAGCAACCAAATTGCTGGCAGAGGTAGGGGGGCCATGGTCGCCTTGCAATTTTTCAAGCAGAAATCCAAATGTCACAGGAAACCACAGTGCAAAAGCTGCAAGCTGTGCAGCCCTCGGAACGTCTCGCTTGCTGCATTCAGTTGCTCGGTGCCCCAGGAATAAACAGAGCAGCAAAGAATTAGGCAAGAGATTGTAGGCCCCAAGTAAAGAAAGAGAAGGGAGAGGCAGAAGCTGCCCCGATGTTCTCCTACTAGCAAGACCCTGGGGGCCAATTCATCTCCAGTCCAGCTAATGTGACTGAAATAGGGATATATGGAAAGAGATTGAGCATGTTACATGGGAAGGGACAGGGAAGCATGTGTTATTACTAATGATAACAACTGAATAAATAACATTCATTCAATTGAATAACAGTCACTCAATTTGATAAATGCTTCAATGAATAACATAAATGTATAGCCCACCACACAGGAGCATTTAGCAATGAAAGCTGAGAAGCAAGCATAAAATGTTACATCAAAATTTAAATGAAACATTCATTTCAGGAGTACGGGCATGACAACTGCTGGATTCTCCCAATCTGTTGTCCAAATTTGCTTGGCGTATAATTTTAATGTGCACAACGGGGCCACCTGTCCCTCTAGTCAGCATCCTGCTGGAACCTCTGGGATATTCTGCAAGCAGTAGGAGATGGCAATACGGAGGACTGTATGTCCTAGGAAAACTAACAGTCTGGGCCAAGGAAAACTGAATTCTGCATCTTGAATAAAAATGTCAATTAAGCCAATCTATTCCCATGTTAGTGGTGTTTTTTAGTTCTATGGACTTGTTATTATTTCCATTATACCAAAAGTTTGGAATATATTACTGATATCTCTGGCCCCCTTTTTGTCTCTGTTTCAATATTTCTAACCTGTGGTGATTCTGTTTATGCTTAATTTTGCATTTAATAAAAATAACTTTTAAAAACCTCAAGCCAATCTATATGCATTTGCTTATTCTGGGGATGCCATCATCTTCTTCTGCTTATGAAGGGGAAGGGCAAAAATTTAGCTAAGAGTTTTTGACGTCCTGCCTTCTGATTTCTGGCTTAAGAAGACTGGAACCTTCTGCGTTCCAGATGTGTGCTCAACTTCTGAGCTTCTGAGAAGATACCATGATCACACATTCAGATCTAAGCTAGGTCTGCAGCACTGAGGACTAGACACCTGCTTTTTAAAAAACAAACAAACCAGCAACCGGCATGCTGAGTTCTACACCCAACACCAAATGTGAGGCAGAAAAAAACATACTTGGCCTGTCTCAAAATACCTTCCCTGTCTCAGAATATGAAGTTTGCATGTATGGTTATCACAGTAGCCCAAGAGCTACTAGGCCTCTTTAGCATTTGTCCTAATTCTTTTTAAAGCCGTTTATGCTAATAACCTATCACAAAATCCATTACAGCAGAGCCAGAACAGTGTATGAGCTGCAAAAGACCACCATAAATGCATGAGGCGGTCTTAGGCAATCTACCATCTTTCCAGCTTCGGCCCCCTACCCAATTCCATTCACCGTATTGCTTTAATACTACTGATGATGATGATCTACCTCATAGGGCTGTTGTAAGGACCCGAGACAATGCCCGTGAAACACCTTTGAGCGCTCAGGAAACATTATATATCTCTTAAGTATTGCTAAGCTGTGGCAAGACGTTCCATAGGCTGAGCATGAGTGGTGGAGTCCTTCCTTTGTTTAAGGAGCATTTCCTTTTCATCCTGCATGGCTGGTCACTGCCTTCCCCGTGCCTTGATGCTCATGGCTGGCCCCTCCCTTCTCTAAGCACATCTGCCATGGCCATCTCCTCTCCCCCCACCCTTCTTCCACTGATGCCCACTCTGATCCCTCTTAGCCAGTCCTTCTCACATGCAGGAGCCTGTTCCCTAGTCAGCCCCCCTCTGGGTGTGTGAAAAGGGGGGCATAGTGGGATGTGGCCCCTGGCCCATTGGGGGCCTCTTGTCAGTAGTACAAAGACAGGAATCTCACCGCCCGGTAGGTCTTCTTCTGCCCGGCATGTTTGGGTGCTTTGCCTGGCTCCGCCGAGCTCTCCACATGCATCGAGTAGATGATGTCAAAGAAATCTTCCACCACAGCGACGCGCTTGAGAGCGATGCCCTCGGGCTCCGACAGACCATCTGCCCCCTACAACAGCGCAGGCAAGTCAAGTTAGTCTCAGGAATGGGTGACAGAGGTGAAGAAAAGGGCTGCAGGATAATATGAGCAGAGGGAGGGAAAGGGAGAAACACAGAAACCCACTCCTGCCAAGGTCTGAACGTGTAAGGAGAAGGGGTGTCTGAGGAGGTTCCTATCAGGGCAAGGAGAGTGTGATATTTGCTACTGCTGCTACTGCCGCCACCAGAGACCAAAGCCAAAATGGGAGAGGTGAAAGCAGGAGAACCCATGAAGAAACCCCCCTCTTCTTATTTATAGCAATCTCATCAACAGACTGGGGTTGTTGTTTTTTGTCTGGGCCACCTCCATCGCCCCCCTGCTGGCTCCACAATGCTGGCTATCAATCAGCGAAAGAACTGCTAGTTGCTAAACACCTGCCTTTTAATCGAGCAATTTCAACAAAGTTGCACATTATCAAGAGAAGCGACTTCCTGATATATTGAAAGAAACGTAAAATTATGTAGGATTTATTACGTAAGCATCTACCACTCGAGCTTAGAAGATAGGTGACATATTTATTAAGGTTTTCTTCATTCTTTAATATGGTAGCATAGCAGAGCCTCTCCACCAGCACACACACACACACCCCATACTCACAAAACTTGACAGATGCCCTTAAAACAAGAGCTCCTGGAGGGATCCTATTCCTGCAGGAAACAGCAGGATTTGTACTTGGTGCTGATTTTACATAGTGCCAAATGCAAGGACTCTTGCAAGAGACCACTGGCTTAAAGAGTGCACTCCCAATTGTTTCCTTGCAAAGGGAGCTTGCGTCCAACACTGCTTAAATGCAGTGCCAAATGCAAGTCCTGCTGCTTCCTAGCAGGGACGCATCCACCTGATCTCCAATGATGTTATGTGATTGTCCACAGTGGTTCCCCAACGCTGTCTTTAAAAAAATAGTTGCACAGTTAACATTTTGCCCTTACAAATTCATATTGGATTCAGTTCACGAAATCAATGAAAACTTTTGGTGATTAACCTATCAACTCTAAATCTATTTGCCTAGTGTTTTGAACTCTCAACCCCCTCCTTTAACAATGTGCCACCAGCATGAACCCTGCCCAGCTAGAAATTCTGTAGTGTCTGGGAAGGAGAGAAATAAAGGGCCTTGTAAATCAATACAAAAAAAGTATACATGTAAGCCAACTGCCCACAACTTTGTTCTGAAGTCTTAGCACTCATTGGACAAATCTTGAAAGCTGGTTGATGGGGCAGAACATTCTCCACATGTTGTTCCTTGTAAACATAAGGGCTAGAAACTTGTTTTATGGCAAAAAAGAAAAGAAAGCTGCAATTTCGAGAAAGGTGCCTGGGTGTCCTTCTCATTACTACACTACTGACCTGACTCGTTGCCTGACCTGCCGTTTAGAGCGCTAAGTGTCACACATTCCCCATGTGTATTGCAAATGTCCAGTGTGCTGAATGAGCATGCCAAGCATTGCTCTAGTATAGAAGGATGTTTCAGCTTGCAGAAGGAGAGCTAGGGCAGGGAGCAGGCTAGACAGGTGCGTCCATCAACACACATGTGCACACACACACATGCCGTCTAGACCAATAAGCAGGGCACCTTTTTCACCTTGAGGCCAGGATCCCTGGAGGAACAGGACTGAGTCACCCTCCTCCCCGCCTCTGACCTTTCCCAGATTTCACATTCATTTTATTTCTCTCTCTGACATACAGCCAAACAGTAGCAGTGCAGCTAAGCTTGGAGTGCAAGTACGGGATGCTCTAAAACCAGCCACGTGGCAGCAGGACAGAAGAGGTGAATGCCACTGAGCATCTTATCTGTCTGACATAAAGGGCGCTGGCTCATCCTGGCAAGACTTGCCAAGGGAAAGGAAACATACCTTGTTCCCTAGCTAGTTATTTGTGCCACACCCACAGCTCGTGTGCCACGAAATCTGGTGGAAAACAAGATCTTGAAGGAAAGAGGCAAGCATACTTTGCCTAAAGATTGGAAATCATGCAGTTACAGTGCTGATTTTTCAACACGCCAGATAAGGGTGCTGAGGAGCTCATAGAAAATATGCAATTAAGGTGTCAGTGGCTGTCAACTACAGCTGGCTCAGAGTTTGTGCACACATGTGAGTGTGCTGTTGTCTGCATTCACAGAAACCACTCATTCACAAAAATTACACAGAATTCACTGCTGAGATGTGGTGGTGGCCACTGGCTTACAATGGCTTTAAAAACAGAAGTTGAACAAATTGATGGAGGGTGTCAACCAATAACTATTAGCCATGATATCTAAATAGAACCTCCATATTCAGCGTCAGTATACCTCCGAATACCAGACGCTGGAGACCACAGCAAGGGTAGGCTGCTGGGTTTATACCGTTTTTGCACTTCTCAAAGTCTTGTATTTAGCCTAATCCACAAGGGCTCTCATGCAGTCATGCAACTGCGTACACAACTACATATTTAATTATCCTTCTAACAAGCCTTTGTACTTTCAAAGGGAAAGAGACCGAACTGAAACTCTAAAGAACCCCTGTCAATCAACGTAGACAATACTGCTTGAAGGATGTCGTCGGCCCGACACATTATAAAGGAGCTTCTACGTTCTTCCTTATGTACTTAACAAACCTCTGCTGTAACCAGACCCTTGAGAGATTTCTTTTTCAGATCAGTGCTTAATGCAAGAAATCTTTCATTTCGGTATAAAGTGAAGCAAATTGTGTCATAGATGAGGGCAAAACTAATCCCACCTCATGTTTTCAAATGGGAGCTTCTGGACATTCTCTTTCTCAGCACTCTAAGGAAGATTTGCAGGCTAGTCTTATGCAGAGTGACCTCAAGTCCAGTGACCTCAACAGACTTCAGCACACCTAACCCTTAACAGCATTGACTACTTAGCTGTATTTACATTTTCTGTGCAACCGAGAAACTTGCACAAAAGATATATGAATACTTCTACTTCTAAAAGAAGTAGGACCAGTAAAAATGCTGCCAAATTTAAATTTATTATACTGTTTTAAATATTATTTTATTAATTTGTTGTTGAATAAAGGTACAGAGTGGGACGCGGGTGGCGCTGTGGGTTAAACCACAGAGCCTAGGACTTGCCGATCAGAAGGTTGGCGGTTCGAATCCCCGTGATGGGGTGAGCTCCCGTTGCTCAGTCCCTGCTCCTGCCAACCTAGCAGTTCGAAAGCATGTCAAAGTGCAAGTAGATAAATAGGTACCGCTCTGGCAGGAAGGTAAACGGCGTTTCTGTGCGCTGCTCTGGTTCGCCAGAAGCGGCTTAGTCATGCTGGCCACATGACCCAGAAGCTGTACGCTGGCTCCCTCGGCCAGTAAAGTAACCCCAGAGTCGGTCACGACTGGACCTAATGGTCAGGGGTCCCTTTACCTTTAAAGGTACAGAGAATCCTAAGCTCCCTGCCATTTCACTAGGTTATCTCTCAGGCAAGCCCATACCATGCACTAAGAGGATGGGGGGATGATGATGATGACGATAGCGTCTTGCTAGTAATATTATCAAGCCCTTTGTGCAGGTGTGGGCAGAGAAGAGGTCTGAACAGGGAACTTCCTGGGTTCTTAGATACCATACAGTACTACCTCTGGCTGGTGAGGCAGGGTCAGGGGGACAGACAAATATGCTGACAGTTTTCCAGGCCGCTGCTTGAACCTGTTACCTTTTCTGAATCCTTGGAGGTGGCAATAGAGCTTCCAGCATCTGCACCTCCTCTATCTGCCTGCCTCTTCAACGTCTGCTTCTTCATTCTCGGGCTTATTTTCTGCCCCTCATTAGCAATTTCAGTCTAAGAGGAATGACAAAGTGTCACAAAATGAAAACAGACGGACACACGCTCTCTTAGTGTTTCCTCCCTGACAACGTAACTGACTTTTAAGATCTTGGGGGCAGGAACCCAACTTCTTCTTTTTTGCCCAAGTCCCTCTGTAAAATATCAGATCAGATGCTGTTCACTTGTCAGGATCCCTCCCCTCCCACAACAAGTGACCATTCCTGATAAAAAAATTGGTGGGTAAGAATAGCGGTCACTCAGGCTTCAGTCTTGCCTCAGACCTTAAAAACACTTCTCTAGCCCAACCTCCTCAAGACTTCAGGACACCCTACACATAAATTGTACCTTGCAAGAGATATTTATTGTCTCTCCTTAAAGGACTCCAGAAGATTCCACAACTAGCTAAGCCTGTTCCATGGAAGCCCAGCTATGTGTCCCTATTTCCAACTTAGGCTGCAATCCTCAGCTGGGAGTAAGACACATTGAACTCAATGCAACTTACTTCTGAGTGTAGGAGGCTGTTAATTTGCTACAGTCAGGGTTAAATGCAGTCTCCCTAGCCCTGCTTCTCTGCCTTTAACAGAGCCTGACATCCAGAAATTTAACAAGCTCAATTTTCCCTGGCTTGGAAATAAGTGGTAGGAACACTTGTTCAATTTCTATGTCAGGCTACCGTCAAAGGCTCAGGGGCAGTTTTGGGGTGGTTTTTATTTGGTAAGGTATCTCCCCTGGCTACTATTGGAACCCATTAAACTTTCCTTCAACAGACCCTTGCAATCTGCCGTTCTCTCTCTTCTTCACCGCTGCCTTTCACATTCTAAAAAAAACCCCTAACATGTCTCTCTTTTGGCTGTAAGCTGAACACACGCTCTACTTTGGTTTTCTAGCAAAAATCAACAGATATCTCCACTGAGGCCTCCCACATACCAAACAGTGGAGAACTGCCAACCCTTGCCCAGACACTTTCTAAAATGTAATCTATAAAGGAACTGCCCAGCACCCAAATTAGTCCAGCCTCCTTTGCCCCACCCTCTCCAGCTCCCAACATTGCCAGATGCATCTGCAGCTCAATGTGCAAGTGTGAGACCTTTTGCATTATACGAAAATACATAAGAATTCAGACATCCCCATGACTGGCATTAATCCTGGTAGTTTTGGGCAGCACATCACCATAGCTGATCCTGGGATGGCCAGCAAGCCTCAAGCAAAAGCCTGTGTGCTGGGTGGCTGTAGGAAGGGTGTTCTCAGGAATAGCACTGTCATTTCCCTGATGGGGGGCGGAGTGGATTTGAGTCCCCCTCCCCATGTAGCAGCAGTATCAATAGGCTCCATACCAACAGCATCTATCCATTTTGTTTATTTATGGAGGAAACGTATGGACATATTTTTCACTTGCATTCCCAAAAGGGGAATATATTGGAGGGGGAGGCTGGGGGGCTTCCTTCCCTCTCAGCTCATGTGGGCAAATTGTGGGCTGCTTGGTTCTTGTAGAACCATATGGGGAGTGAAAACACTAAGAGAATGGAAATGGGGGAACTCTGTCACAGATTATTAGGGCTGAGCTGCCCAAAGCCAAACAGTCTTAAGGACTGCTACTCCGAAAGGGGGTGCAAGAGCATGCGATGCTTGGAACCCATTTCCCCATCACTTCCCTTACAGCAAAAAATCCAATAAGCACAAGACCTCCCAACCAACTACCGTATTTTTCACCCTATAAGACGCACCAGACCACAAGACGCACCTAATTTTTGGAGGAGGAAAACAAGAAAAAAAAATATTCTGAATCTCTGTGCAGTGAAAGCAGCAATCCCTGTTACTGTTCTGGCTTCTGGGATAGCTGTGCAGCCTGCATTCGCTCCACAAGACACACACACATTTCCCCTTACTTTTTAGGAGGGAAAAAGTGAGTCTTATAGAGCAAAAAATACGGTATAATTGTGCAACCTCAATTTGCCGGTTTATGATGGAATCCCACCCGAAAACAGCAGCTTCCTAGAAGCGCCTGCCTCCAGCTCTTGTATTCTTTCCCTTTCATCTACACTGCCTTTCACATCTTTCCATCTGGCTGTTTCTTTCTGTTGCAGCCCCTCCACTGCAACACAGAACACCCTTCTTCTTTCCACCACCCACAGGCTCCACACACACACAAATGTACATATTACATATAATCGCCAAACCTAAACTAGCATTCAACCACTTTCACATCTGTGGCTTCCCTCTGGGCAGGCATGTCCAAGAGGTAGATCATGATCTACTGGTCTACATCGTGGGGTGTTCCTGTCGATCTCTGGTCCCTCAGTTATCTCCATCTCCCTCCCCCCCCTCCAAAAAAGGGGGGAAACCCAACTGTGGCTTCCTGGACATCCCTGCCTCTGGGGAACAATGGGCACTCGCTATATATATGTTGTTGTTGCTGCTGCTGCTGCTGTTTAGTTGGTTAGTCATGTCCGACTCTTTGTGACCCCCTGGACCAGAGCACACCAGGCCCTCCTGTCCTCCACTGCCTCCCACAGTTTGGTCAAACTCATGCTGGTAGCTTCGAGAACACTGTCCCACCATCTCATCCTCTGTCGTCCCCTTCTCCTTGTGCCCTCCATCTTTCCCAGCATCAGGGTCTTTTCCAGGGAGTCTTCTCTTCTCATGAGGTGGCCAATGTATTGGAGCCTCAGCTTCAGGATCTGTCCTTCCAGTGAGCACTCAGGGCTGATTTCCTTCAGAATGGAGAGGTTTGATCTTCTTGCAGTCCATGGGACTCTCAAGAGTCTCCTCCAGCACCAGAATTCAAAAGCATCAATTCTTCGGCGATCAGCCTTCTTTATGGCCCAGCTCTCACTTCCTTACATCACTACTGGGAAAACCATGGCTTTAACTATACTTGTTGGCAAGGTGATGTCTCTGCTTTTTAAGATGCTGTCTAGGTCTGTCATTGCTTTTCTCCGAAGAAGCAGGCGTCTTTTAATTTCATGACTGCTGTCACCATCTGCAGTGACGCTATATATATATATATATATATATATATATATATAAAATTTGGTGAGGGAACGGTGTTTCAATTATAAATGTGACCTCGCCACCCACCCAAGCATGTCTACTCATAAGTAAATCCCCAAGTTCAAGGGAATAGGAAATGCGCTTAGGACATACACACACACTCCCCTGAGAGTCTGCCCCACCGGGCTCACTTCTGAATAAACAAGCCTAGCCTCCCTCACTTGCTATCATAAGTCTTTAGGCTCCAGGACATGGCTGGCAGCTGAAATGGCTCCAGTTTCCTGCACCTCAACATGCCCTGGATGCCTCCATCCCTCTCTTTGCTTCAACACCCTACGTCTCCCCACATTTCCCCTCCAATCAGAGAATCTTAAGAGTGGGAAAGGGACCCATGGGTCATCTAGCCCAACCCCCCGCAATGCAGGAATCTCAGCTAAATCTAGGCTGACAGCTATTTGTACCCAGACTCCATTTCGTTGTGAAGGAACCAGCATGGCTTGGGCCGCAGACGGTGCACATTGAATTGAGGAATCTGGCAGGCCCACATCCCAGTCCCTGCCTAGGGAGGAAACCCAAGGGGTGGACTTGGTGCGAGGAAGAAAATAGGCTGAATTGCATGCAGCCTCCCAAGGCGATAAATTAAAATATGGCAGAAAACGAGAGGCATCTTGAATGGCGACAGTGGTTTCACTGCTACATGCAGACTGGCAGCCATTGTGGGTGTTTTGGAGGGGGGCACGGTTCGATTTTGGACTTATTATTATATATTTATTTATACCCTGCCTTTTTTCCTGTCACTCAGACAGTGTGTGAGAACAAGATGCTGGGCTAGGTTTATTTTATAATCTTGTAAGATTTATGCGATGCTCGATTGTTAAAAACAAACTAACTAACAAACAGGGGGAAAAGCCCAACCATCTCAAAACAGTTTGCAAAGAGAGACCCCACATGTATTTCATGATTTCATTGAATTTATACACTACTTGATTGTTTAAAACAACAACAACTCAAAGTGGTTTACAAAGATGGGCTGATCCAAAGCCTGGCATTATAATTATAATTAGTATTATTATTATTATTATTATTCTCCGTCACCACTGAAGCAAAAACTGGTATCAGGCCTGTACCACTTCAGTGATTGAATGCTGTACCACACGGAAAAATCCAGAACCTGTAGGAAACCTTATCAGTTTAAAAGTACTTCATTGGGGTTTTTTGCTTTTTAAATACTGTATTTTATCATTTTAATTTTTGTGCGCTCCATAAGTAACGTACGCTATTACACTAGTCGTAAATTAACTAAAATAAACTTGACGCTGAGGTACAATGCAACAGAAAATGCCAGCGTCTCTTGGCGTTTCAGGAAATGTCTGCCTCTTCTGCAAAACTCAGGCTGCTTTCTATTGCAGGCCCAGGAGAGGGGAGGCAAATGGCTGCACATTGGAGATAGGGACCTGGCAGCCATGTTCTTCAAAAGGGGCTCTTCTTTTTTTAAATAAAAAATGGCAGCAATGGTGGCGAGACCACGCTTCCCAGAAAGTCATCTGGGAAAATGAGAAGCTGCCTTTGCCTCACGCCCCGCCATTCTTGAGGAAGAATGAGCTGTGCGCGCTCTGAGGAAGCAGCCAAAAAAACTACCATCGCAGACCTCCTTCAAGGCCTAGCCAAACTGTGGCGCAAGAGCGGCCATTTTCCTGACACACGCAACCAGCCCCCTTGCCAGACGATGAGCAATCCCCCATTTTGTTCCCCCTTCCGAATCTGAAAATTGGAGAGGGCAATATTCACCTCAGTTTATAACATGCCATTGGGGGGGGGGTGCATTCCCAAAACACTTCACTTTAGTGAATTTAGTTCATTTTTTTAAAGATAACAGGCTTAATAAATAATTTTAAAATTTATTATTATTGTTGTTGTTGTTGTTGTTGTTGTTGTTATTGTTATTATTAAACTGCTCCATTGCACGAACTGCTACGGTAACTGAAAAAGCAATTAATTGACTGATATTTTTCCCTATATTTATGGGCCAAGGAGGGGCTCGCTCAGCCTTTGCTGAGCACAAAAACGTGAGGGAACGACAGTTGCTCCGCAGGACCAACGTAAAACAAAATATTATTCATGACCTGTTTGTTACGTTTTAATGAATTTTTACTTATTTAGTGTTGTCCACAGCCACTTTTCTTTTTTTAAGCACTTGCTTGTTTAAAGCAGCATGCAATGCAACAAGCAGATACCATCTTGTGTGTGCAGCACTGCAGCGTTACGGCACCGCGGCCTTTTCCGTCCTCCCCCCGCAACCTCCAGCCATCTCCCCTGCTCAGGCCCCAAAGCCTCTTCTTCCCCTTATCCTTTCCTCCCAGGCAGCCTTCTCTCTCCCTCTTATCTTGTATCATGCCATTTCGCCATTTCACGTTTCCCCAAGAGTCTCGCTTTCCCCCTCCCATTCCCTTCCTCCTAATGCCCCCCTCGTGCAGTGGGGAGGCAGGACGTAATGGAGTATTGTCCCGGAGGAAGGCACAGCTGGCTGGCTGGCAGGATCGCTTCACGCTGCAACATTTTGTTGCAGGTCCTGTTTGCAATGGCCTTTAACAGACCCCAGACTGATGCTCAGCTCTGCATCCCTCAAAACAAATGCTCCTCTGAATTGGACTCCTTGGCAGGTTTTGAATAAACATAAACAAACTTTTTATTGGTAATATATAGATAAATTAAGGATCTTTACAATTTTATAACATGCAGAGAATAACATGTGTTGAAAAACCAGAGAGAGGAGCTGAGGGAAGTCTGGGGAGTGGGGTGGGAGGGAGGACTTTTCTCTTTTTGTGGAGGGAAAAATGGGGGGGAAATGGGTATGATGTATTTTTGATAGATTGTTATTTTGAAATTCCTAATAAAAATTTTTGGGGAAAAAACAAAACAAATGCTCTTCTTTCAACTTCTTTCAACTTCCCTTGCCTAAACTGGCTGCTTTTCTCCGACTGACTGCCCTGCCATGCCACCTTTCTGCAACTTAACACCATCTCACGAGTTAGCCACTGTTCTCTCCCTTGTAGGGAGCTGCCACCTGGCCCCAATGTTACAGACACAACCGCACATTTGCCTTCTTGTCTCTTCACCATAAGTGTGGGAGGATTAAACCCCCAAAAGTGTTCACCCCACTTGTTGTCCTAGTGTATGTGTGAGTTATCACGCTGTGCAAGGCACACATGTACACAGCACAGCACACATGTGGGGTGCATGGGTGCTTTGTGACGCTATGGGCTGAGACTGCAAACAGAGACCCACATTGGTACTATTTTGCTGGATGGGACTGACAGAGGCACACATTCCTTGATCTCCCCAGCTTCCACACACGAGGTCCTGCCAAAGCAGAACGTAGGCACTCTGCAAATGCTCAATGGCACCTGACAAATTCACACACACTGCCTTCCCTACTTCTCCTAAAGTTGTTGTTGTTGCTTAGTCGTTTAGTCGTGTCCGACTCTTTGTGACCCCCTGGACCAGAGCATGCCAGGCACTCCTGTCTTCCACTGCCTCCCGCAGTTTGGTCAAACTTCACGCTGGTATCTTCAAGAAGACGGTCCAACCATCTTGCCCTCTGTCGTCCCCTTCTCCTTGTGCCCTCCATCTTTCCCAACATCAGGGTCATTTTCAGGAAGTCTTCTCTTCTCATGAGGTGGCCAAAGTACTGGAGCCTCAGCTTCAGGATCTGTCCTTCCAGTGAGCACTCAGGGCTGATTTCCTTCAGAATGGATAGGTTTGATCTTCTTGCAGTCCATGGGACTCTCAAGAGTCTCCTCCAGCACCAGAATTCAAAAGCATCAATTCTTCGGCCATCAGCCTTCTTTATGGTCATAGAATCATAGAATCATAGAGTTGGAAGAGACCACAAGGGCCATCGAGTCCAACCCCCTGCCAAGCAGGAAACACCATCAGAGCACTCCTGACATATGGTTGTCAAGCCTCTGCTTAAAGACCTCCAAAGAAGGAGACTCCACCACACTCCTTGGCAGCAAATTCCACTGTCGAACAGCTCTTACTGTCAGGAAGTTCTTCCTAATGTTTAGGTGGAATCTTCTTTCCTGCAGTTTGGATCCATTGCTCCGTGTCCGCTTCTCTGGAGCAGCAGAAAACAACCTTTCTCCCTCCTCTATGTGACATCCTTTTATATGGTCCAGGTCTCACTTCCATACATCACTACTGGGAAAACCATAGCTTTCACTATACTTTCACTTTCCCATGTTTATGCTCAGAGCCACCTTGTGAGATAGGTTAAACTGGTAAAAAAATGTCCCCCAGTAAATTTCATGGGTGAATGGGGAACTGAATCCAGGTTTCCCCGTCCAAGGGCTCGTCCACACTTGTCCAACCACTTTCCCCCAGGGAAACCCAATCTTTACTGCTGAATCGGAGCAAACGTCAATCAGGTTTCCTGGTGTTGGTTTAAATTCAGTGGTAAAGCGGGGGTTTCCCCAGGAAAATCAGCGAGGCAAACAGAAAACCTCTTGGACCCATGTTCTTTAGGCATGGGACGTTAGTGTGGACAAGTAGAGTCTGAAACATTCTACTGTTTCTTTGCCCTGATGGGTCCCCCCCCATTCTCCTTGGTGTGTGAGGGGAGAGAACTCTGCACGCGCTCAGACGACAACAGCCTTCCCCGACTTGGTTTTCTCTGGATATTTTGGGCTACAAATCCCATCAGCCCCAAACCAGTACAACCTAGAGGGCACAACACTGAGAAGGCTAGCCTAGGGTCAGATAATGTCTGCAGACAAATGTGACAATCTTACACACATGTGGTGCCAGTTCCCCATTCTCCTGCATTACCAGTTATTCCAGTGCCTAGTTTTTCTTCCTCTTGAGTCACCAGGGCCTTCAACAGAAAAGCACTCCTCCCCTCAGTGATACCAGTGTCCTATTTCCTGTTCCCAAGTGGGTGGTACTCACAAATCCTCCTCCTTTTCCCTATCCCAGCACACAAATTGCTAATTCCCTACCCATCATCCAGGGTATATGCTCCCCCTGGCCCGCCCTCCAGAGCATCAACAGTGCCCTCCATTGTTGGTTTCCCCCCTTATAGCAGGAAAATCCCATTTCTTCCCTTCCAGGTGTTAAACTAGCATGCTGCAGCTAGAAAGGCAGTATTATCACCAATGGCTGCTGCTGTGAACAGACCGCTCTGTTCCTGTCTGTGTACATTTCGGCTCTGCATTAAAAAAAGAAGACTTGCAGATCATGGCTTTGGGCCCCGGTGTCTAGCAGGCGGAACATGTTCTCTGTACCCATCTGCCAACTGAGAATAACGCTTTGGGCATCTGACGAAGCAGGCTCTGGTTCACGAAGGCTTGTGCCAAAATACTTTAAGGTGCAACGGGAGCAACAGATTAAGAAGCCTGCTGTCCCTCTGGAGAGAAGAGGGTGTGCAGTGCAGGATGGGGGGGGGAGATGGGGGTCAAGCAGACTTCCTCTTTCCCATTGGACCACATGCTTCACTTGGAGCTAACTCCAAAGGTCTAAAGAGGGCTACTCCTACCTGGGCTTAACCTGAACAAGGATTCAGTCACAGAACACTCACTGTAGTAACAGAGAAGACCAGGAGCCTCCAGCCCCAAATATGGCTGGTGCAGAACTTAAACCCCTCTCCATCTCTTTGGGTTTCCTGCCCCAAAGCCCCACCACCCCTGCTTCAAAATTTCCCACTGCGTGTCAGAGGCTTTGGGGAAAACCTATTGGCAGAAAAGTCATGGCTGCTCCTCTGGAGTCCTAGACCTGCCAAGGCAGCCTTCGCCACCCTGGTGCTCTCCAGATGTTCTGGACTACAACTCCCATCAGCCCCTGCCAGTGTGGCTGCACTAGCTGGGGCTGATGGGAGTTGCAGTCCAAAACCTCTGGGGAACACCAGGTTGGGGAAAGCTGAATGAAGGTTGCAATTATCTGCAGCCCTTGGGCCTAAGTTATATCGGAGTTAGTAGTGATACTTTTATATGCCTGTTGTCTTTGTCCATGGAGTTGAATTATGGTGCTGGAGGAGACTCTTGAGAGTCCCAGGGGCTGCAAGAAGATCAAACCTCTCCATTCTGAAGGAAATCAGCCCTGAGTGCTCATTGGAAGGACAGATCCTGAAGCTGAGGCACCAAGACTTTGGCCACCTCATGAGAAGAGAAGAGTCCTTGGAAAAGACCCTGATGTTGGGAAAGATGGAGGGCACAAGGAGAAGGGGACGACAGAGACGAGATGGTGGGACAGTGTCCTTGAAGCTACCAGCATGAGTTTGACCAAGCTGTGGGAGGCAGTGGAAGACAGGAGGGCCTGGCGTGCTCTGGTCCAGAGGGTAACAAAAAGTTGGACACGACTAAACGACTAAACAACAACAGCAACAACAAGTGATACTTTTATTCTCCTAAAAATCAGGATCAAGCTACAAATAGAACAGAGAACAGGGGCTGATAGGAATACTGCTGCTGACACACAGACGCACACATAACTCAATATCTTCCCTTCCTTTAATGCAAGGGCTCCCAAACATTTCCCCCAATGGTCCAGTTGCAAAGGGTCCTTCCCGGCAGACCACTTAATGATTTTTTTCTGCTTCTTGTGGCAATTGGAAAATGTAGTTCTAGACACTGTGTGATTTTAAATTGTGTTTTTATTGCTTTCCCCCTTTCTTATATTGTATCATAATTCGCATTCCACAGAATTCAACTTGCAATACAATACTTAAAGTACAATATAATAAAGGACAAAAGCAGTAAAACTACAATTAAAGAGCAAAATGAGTATCTAATGTGGACGTGCTGTGGGCAAGCTGAATGAAACTCGTGCACCACCAATGGTCCGTGAACCACCATTTGGGAAGCGCTGCTCTAATGTTCCTGGTCTAGGCATTTGCAGAATGGCGGTGATTCCTGCATTGGGGGGGGTGGACTAGATGACTCTTGGGGACCCTTCCAACCCTAAGATTCTATGGGGCTTGCCACTGAGTAAACACAACCAGCCCCTAAGCCTCGGGGTTCAGGGTCAGTGTTCCTGTGCAGCTACGCTCGCCTTGCACATCTGGCCAGATGCAAATTCGCCATCTCAAGAGATGCCCTGGTTCTTCGAGCCCCCTGCAACGCTCCCCGCCCCAGCTCCGCGGGGTGGGGGCGCAGGCCCTCTGCCTGGAGGGCTGCTCAGGGCACCCTTCCTTCTAGCCAGCTCCCGAAGCGCAAGGCCGAGCGCCGCCGGAGCGTCCCAAACGGGCTCCAGGGCGGAGAGGCTGGGATGCAAGCGCGCAGCCCTGCAGCTGGGCAGGCCAGGCGCGGCGCCCGGAGAGGAGCAGCCCGAGCCTCATCGGGGAGGGAAAGCGAGCCGCCGCCGCCGCCGGCCCCATTGGCTGCAAGGCGAGGCGAGCTCCCCGCTGCCAACCCCCCGCGCAAAAGCCCCGCGGGACCGCTTGGGCAGCGCCACCCCAAGGCCTTTGCCAAGCAGGTACTGAAGGTAACCATGGGAACCGGGGGGGGGGTGGGAAGAGTGGGGAGGAGAGAGGAGAAGGGATCTGGCACAGCGATCCCTCCCCGGGCTGTCCTCGCCTGGGGCAGGCAGGCAGGCAGGCAGGCAGGCAAGCCGGCGGCCGTCCTGGGCTGCCCCTCCTTTGCGCGCAGGAAGGAGGCACTCGCCAGCTGGCAGCGCCAGGGCAGGGCAGGGCAGGGCAAGGCGAGGCAGGCCAGGGCGCGGGGAGGGGAGGGCAGGGCAGGCAGCTGCGGAGAGGCCTCTCTCGGCGGGATAGAGACCCTCCGCTCCTCCCCCGCCCCGCCTGACTGGGAGCGAGGTGGGCCCCCTCCGTGGCGTCTCCAATTACGCACCGCCTGCCCGGGCGCACCTGCCGCGCCAGCCACCTGCCCTTTGTTGTGCTCGGCTCTCGAACGCACGCAGCCTCGGCTCGGGTGGCGCTCCCCCCCTCCTCCTTAATGGGGCTCCTGTGGGTGCGTTTCATCAGACCCAACAAGTCCCCTCCACCTGCACCAACGCGCCACACCCCCCCCCCCTTACCAATTATCCTCCAAGCGGCCCAAGTGGGATTGGGAATATTGTTGTGCAGGAACAAAAGAAAGGGGCGCTTCACACGTTACCAGGCAACAAACTCGGGTTTGGCTGGCAGGGGACGTGCAAGGAGTCGCCGCCACTGATCCTCGCTCTCTAGAGGAGGCAGGTTTTCAAATGCCTGGTTTGCCACGCTCACATGCAAACAGGGGTGCAGCTTGGGCCAGACCAGAAGCCAGAGACCTGCATGCTACCGTCACCACCAAATGAGCACCCAGGGATTGGGTGGACTACTGCAATGCGCTCTACGTGGGGCTTCCTTTGAAGGTGACCCGGAAACTACAACTAATCCAGAATGCGGCAGCTAGACTGGTGACTGGGAGCGGCCGCTGAGACCACATAAGACCAGTCTTGAAAGACCTACATTGGCTCCCAGTACGTTTCCGAGCACAATTCAAAGTGTTGGTGCTGACCTTTAAAGCCCTAAACGGCCTCAAAGACCCAGTATACCTGAAGGAGCGTCTCCACCTCCATCGTTCTGCCCGGACACTGAGATCCAGCGCTGAAGGTCTTCTGGCGGTTCCCTCCCTGCGAGAAGTGAGGTTACAGGGAACCAGACAGAGGGCCTTTACAGTGGTGGCACCCGCCCTGTGGAACGCCCTTCCACCAGATGTGAAGGAAATAAACAACTATCTGATGTTTAGAAGACATCTGAAGGCAGCCCTGTTTAGGGAAGTTTTTAATGCTTGGTGTATTACTGTATTTTAATATTTTGTTGGAAACCACCCAGAGTGGCTGGGGAATAAATAATAAATTATTATTATTATTATTAGGTGGTGGGGGCAGCAGCAAACAGGCACAACCTCAGCACCTGAACCATAAAAACATAGGCCCATCTAGTCCAGCATCCTGTTCTCACAGGGACCAGCCGGAGAGGCCTGTGAGAAGCCAGCAAGCAGGATACGAGCGCAAGAGCAGCCCTCTCCCTTCCTGCAGTTTCCCACAACTGGCATTCAGAAGCACTGCTGCCTCTGTCCTGGGAATGCCTTCACCCAGTGGGACAGATGTAGCCCCCTTTCTCTCTCCTTAATCAAACCAAACCAAAAACATGTCCTAGTTCAGCCATATGCCCCCTGCCATGTACATGGTTGCAAATGCCCATTCTATTATTTTTATCTTACAATTTTATTGTATTTTTTAACACACACACACACCCCAAATGATGCCTAAGAATAGATCCTTCCATGATGGTTTATTGATGTCTTTTTAAAAACTTTTAATAGTTTTATTGTATGGTTTTATGTTCCCACTTTCTGCAAACATACAGAGAGAGCGGTATACAAATATTTTTATAAGTAAATAAATAATTCCCAAGGAAATGCGATTTAGGATCAGGCAGCAGAAACAAACCACATTTCAATTCTGTCGCCATGATTTAAAGTGAGCTTTTGAATGGCAAAACTGCACATGCTCAGAGTATTTATTTTTTATTGTTATTTTTCCTGCCAAACTTTTTTTTTTTGTTCTTTGTTTCTGTAACAAAGCACAAAAATGGACACAGATGGAAAGCATGTAATGCAAGGCAGTAGGAAAGTAATATCGGTTGTGTGCTTCACAACTTAAAAGAATGCGCAGAGACGCAACCATACTTCCTTGTTGGCCCTTGTAGAAAACACATTCTGTAGGAGGCCCTCCCCATTTAATTTGATAGTATCCAATTACACACCTTCCGATCAGAGAGGAAACATTATAGAGAATAACTTTAGGTAAATACGAAGTGCATAAACTCAGAATGCGCACAAATTACAGAAGCATCTTTATGTGTCATATTAATTGGCCTGACAAAGCTACATTAGAATATTACAACAACTTAATTTATGGCAAGTTAATAAGATTTCTGGGTTTGGAGGGGGCCTTAGAGCCTGTAGGCTCTCGTGCACGGCCCACCTTAAATTGCGGCCATTAAATGCACATGTCTGGGGAGTGCAGGTGTTGCTCTGCAAGACTATTAAGTCCAGAGTCTAAAATTACCTAGCTGCAGTGCTGTTGACAAAAACTCCCCTCACGTGTTGGGAGAGCGCATAGCACCTATGTGCGCCGCCACCACCCCTGTCAGGTACACTGGCCTCCTTCCCCACCAGCTGTGTGTTTGGTCTGCCTGGGAAAGGTCCCCGTGCAGATTTCCTGCCTGAAGTATATTCACTGCACTCTTTATGTGTGTGCACCAAGCCCAATAAGGGGTGAGATATTAAGCTTTTAAAGTGTGAGATTTCTCTGAAGGTCCCTATATATTTTGTGACCTTTAGGTAAAGGTAAAGGGACCCCTGACCATTAGGTCCAGTCGTGGCCGACTCTGGGGCTGCGGCGCTCATCTCGCTTTACTGGCCGAGGGAGCCGGCGTACAGCTTCCGGGTCATGTGGCCAGCATGACTAAGCCGCTTCTGGCGAACCAGAGCAGCGCACAGAAACGCCATTTACCCTCCTGCCGGAGCGGTACCTATTTATCTACTTGCACTTTGACGTGCTTTCGAACTGCTAGGTTGGCAGGAGCAGGGACCGAGCAACAGGAGCTCACCCCATTGCGGGGATTCGAACCGCCAACCTTCTGATCGGCAAGTCCTAGGCTCTGTGGTTTAACCCACAGTGCCACCCGTGTCCCTTTAGGAATACACCTACAAATATAATGTATTAAATGGCCCACGGCCTCGTAATGAATCTGTGGGAAATGTATGCGCAGCTCTGTAATCCACCCCTGCGCATCACCTTCAGATCCATGACAGAACAAAAGCATGATACGAATGTACTAAATGAATGAACATGTGGTGTGGTTATCTGAGGGTGTGTAGGATGCCTTTCCCCTCACCAGTGATTTCTAAGGCTGTCACTGTTTCTTCTGACAAGGCTTCTGTGCCTTTTGCATGAGGGGCAGAAATTTTAAGAGAGATCTGCACCGGCTGTTGATTTACTACCAGGCCAGGTTCAAGGTGTTAATCCGAATCACTGCTCCACTTTTAAAACTATCTCAGCAAGAGCAATATACTTTTGCCCTTTTAATGTTCCTTTAGCATTTTGCAGACTTCCACTGGGAACCACAATGTGATGTGCCTTTGGAAATGGGCACCAGCTACCTAGAGCCCAACAGAGTCGGGAGGAGCGAAAAGACTCTCCCAACTCAGGTTCCCATTGGTGACTGTCATCTGCACAGAATCCTGACCTCTTCCTTTAACTGCATTGGGGAGAGGTTGTTTTTCAGCATCCTCCCCTCACAGAAGCTGCAAAATAAGAAAGGGCTCTGGATATCCCCTGAGAGGGGCGTGACAAAATTACAGGCTCCTCTTTCAAAGAGCAAAGCAGCCTGGGCTCCTGAACTGCTTGTATATAGGACCATCTCCTCTTCCTGGGATCTCCCTGGCCACCACAGAGAGAAGAACCAGCTACTGTCTGGAAAGCAAAAGCCCCGAAGAACAACTGCCTGTGTTTTGTCGGACATGCTCCTCCTTGTGGGAATTTTATGTAATAAGAGCACAACACAGCAGCCAGGCACACACCACCTCCTGTACCAGCTCTTGCAGGAGCAACTGGTGCTTTTGTTTATGTGAACATGGCCTTAGATGCTGGAAAATGAGAGCATGCTTTCCTCCAAAATGTGCCGGCAACTGCCATCTGATCTGCACAGTGCTGGTCCGCCAGTAACCTCTACCCTGACCCTACACAGATTACAGCCCCACACCTCATCCTCATTTTCAGGCGTAACAAGACACCCCCCCCCTTTCAATTCCCCAAGCCCAGAGCATCTCCCGAAAGCGAGAAATGTGGTGTGCAGAGGCCAAAGACCCCACCTATGGGCCAAAGACCCCACCTTTCCACACCAGATGCCAATCAATCAAATCTGCAAAACAGGCTCAGTTATTTGCATTCTTTTCTGGAGGGACAACAAGCAGTAGAACTGGAGCCACAAGCACGCACCATGTCTTGGAGGGGCTCCTGCCCCACTGCCCAGGGCTGGCAGGCACACTGCAAACGGTGTTTCTTGGGGCACAGATGGCAACTCTCCCTAGGGAGCGAGGAGGGGAGCCCTCAGCCAGTTCCAGCCCACTTAGAGAGAAGAGGTCTGCCCTAAGAGGCTTAGCAGGGCCAGGGCACGGGTTAAGGCACAGGGGGGGAAGGGGCTTGCAGCTCTCCCAATCCTGGCCTCTGCTCTGCAGGACTCCAGATAGAGCGCTTTCTGGCCCTCGGGCGAGGAGGGGCTGATGCCAGCTGGATTCCACTTCCTGCCGGTGCAAAAAGGCTTCCTGGCAGTGAACGGGCGCCCTTGTTTTCTGACCACATTTCAAACGCCCATCACTCTGTCGGGAGGGAGGGAGCAGCTCGGCAGACCCAGCCGGCTGCCCTAGAAGCATGCCTGGCTGTTCCACATAACTGGCCTCTCCCCCTCTGCAAAGGCTCCCATCACAGGAGCAGGGGGCAAAGGCGTTCGCTCCTCCTCAGTCTCACAGCTGCAGGTCTTTGCAACGAAAGGTGAAGACACTCAAACATGCCTGGAAGAAGCCGCAGAGGCCGCGTGCACCCATGAGGAGCTTAAAATGCAGCAAGGTTGCTCCTCTTCTCAATGCAGACCAAAGCTGGTTTGCAGGGAAATGCATCAAAATGCACCATTTCTTCAGAAACAAGAAGACAGGTAGGGGTTGTGGTTAACATCACATGTGCTCCAGAGGTTACAGCCTCTACTTTGCCTGCAGAGTCTCAGGCTGACACCCTATCTGCCCACAGACTGTCTCACCAGAGTGGTGCATGCTCTAGTTATCTCCCACTTGGACTACTGCAATGCGCTCTACATGGAGCTACCTTTGAAGGTGACTCGGAAACTACAACTAATCCAGAATGCAGCAGCTAGACTGGTGACTGGGAGCAGCCGCCGAGACCATATAACACCAGTCTTGAAAGACCTACACTGGCTCCCAGTACGTTTCCGAGCACAATTCAAAGTGTTGGGGCTGACCTTGAAAGCCCTAAATGGCCTTGGTCCAGTATATCTAACGGAGCGTCTCCACCCCCATCGTTCTGCCCGGACACTGAGGTCCAGCGCCAAGGGCCTTCTGGAGGTTCCCTCACTGCGAGAAGCCAGGTTACATGGAACCAGGCAGAGGGCCTTCTCGGTAGTGGCACCAGCCCTGTGGAACGCCCTCCCACCAGATGTCAAAGAGAAAAACAACTACCAGACTTTTAGAAGACATCGAAGGCAGCCCTGTTCAGCGAAGCTTTTAATGTTTAATAGGTTATTGTATTTTAATATTCTGTTGGAAGCCACCCAGAGTGGCTGGAGAAACCCAGCCAGATGTGTGGGGTATAAATAATACATTATTATTATTATTATTATTACTACTACTATTATTATTATTAAATCACTGGCATCTCCAGGTAATGCTGGGGCAGAGCTGTTGCCAGTCAGTGCAGACAACACTGAACTAGATGGAGCAATGGTCTGACTCAGTACATGGCAGCTCCTGACATTCCTATGTTCCGCCATGTGCAGAGTAAGCAGGGGACATTGCACAGCCAATCTCTGACCCACAAAACCTCAATTTCCAATCTACTTTTCCGGTGCATGGATTTCTCTGGGGCAAGGGGAAACCACTCTCTGTGCATTCTCAGAGGCACTCTGCTCCTTATGATCTCTACGCAGCTTCCGATGTTTGGCAGGGGGTCCTGAACATGGCCTGCATGCTCTGCGTTCGAAATGCAGTAAGTGATCAAGCAGATCTGCCTGTTTCTAAGTCATTCTGAAATGCTGACAAAATCCATGCTACACAACAGTGCGGAGAACACATTTTCACATTTATGGGCTGTCAGTGCCTACAAGGAAAGTGGCCAAATGCCCTTCCAAAATCAGATAGCACCGTCCCACAACAGAATCAAGGGGTGGCAGTGTCCGGGGCAAGGAGCAAATGCAGCAGACACCAGCAGCCTAGCACAGATCAAGAAACAATGGCCTATACAGCTGGATACTTTGGTCAACACCACAATACAAAAAATTTCTGAATCTCAGAAACCCATGGTGGTATTATCACTGTGGACCGAAATCTTATGCGTTTGTATCTACCTGAGGTTCCTGCTGAGGCCATAAGGTAGGACATAAATTTTAACTGTTACAGTACTGATATTTATCGTTAGGCTCATAGAGTTGTGGCACTGGAAGTAACCCAAAGACTGCCTTATTTTCTCTTCTGCTTTCGGCCTGCCTAGAAAACTGTGTGCTTCATTTAAGACCTGGGGAAGATGTGGGTTGCAAGCCAGACTTCACTTTATCAGAAATAGAGGGCTCAGCCACTGCTGCACCCTCCAAGAATCCCAGGTGTGAATTTGATGCCCGTAGCAATGAATTTTAAATCATTGAAACCTGCCCTGGACCATAAAGAAGGCTGATCGCCGAATAACTGATGCTTTTGAATTATGGTGCTGGAGGAGACTCTTGAGAGTCCCATGGACTGCAAGAAGATCCAACCTCTCCATTCTGAAGGAAATCAGCCCTGAGTGCTCCCTGGAAGGACAGATCCTGACGCTGAGGCTCCAAGACTTTGGCCACCTCATGAGAAGAGAAGACTCCCTGGAAAAGACCCTGATGCTGGGAAAGATGGAGGGCACAAGGAAAAGGGGACGACGGAGGATGAGATGGTGGGACAGTGTTCTCAAAGCGACCAGCATGAGTTTGACCAAACTGCAGGAGACAGTGGAAGACAGGAGGGCCTGGCGTGCTCTGGTCCAGGGGGGTCACGAAGAGTCGGACACGACTAAACGACTAAACAACAACAACAACCTGCCCTGGGACCTGTTGGTGAAGAGCAGGTAAACAACAACAACAAGAACTTATTTGCCCTGCAGTCTCCATCTTGGAGCCAAATTTCCATTCTGACCTTATGACTACAACATCCGGCCTCATTTTTTATCAACTAGCACTATGAGAAAGCTACCCCTGCTCTTTCTATCATTTTTAACATAATGGTGACAGCCATTTGGAATGCCCAATTTTTGAAGCACCGAGAGCTCTTGCCTATGTGCTCTTGTGAACACACCAAATTCACACCTCATTACTCCCCCCACTTGACTGCCACCCAGGAGTATAGGGTTTTGCAAGAGATGATCAGTGTCTATCAGCACCATTCAGGCATTTGAGGGCTGCCAAATTTGTAGTAAGCACCAATACCTGTTTATCAAGATGTTTGAGGACCAGAGCTTTCCCCCACTGAGCAGTTGTCATCCCGAACATTTTACTATGTAATAAAAAAGTCTGATTTATCATATATATCTCACATGTGACTGTCGCTTTTAAAAGCAATCAGTGCATTGACCTAGCAAATTTCAGACCCCTTTTATCAATAAACGAAAGAATGGTAACACACACAGCAGAAACGATGCCAACTGACCCCTCAAGAAGTGTGTGTATGTGGGTGTAAACACCTTCAATTGCTTCACAAAATCCACATTTTGGGTTTTCCGCCATAATACTTAATCTGGTTGCTGGTGCATTTTAGGGCTGGCGGGGAAGATGTGTGAAAATTCCCTTCAGCAACTGGAATGGAGAAAGCGTAACAAAGAGACATTCATAAGCCCGGCTCTGAGGAACAGATGGCTCAATCAAATGGCACAGAATCACGTCCCAAGAAAACCTGCCCTTAAAGAAACGGCCTGGTTTGTGCTTGCCGTCCCATCCCATGACCCCAAACTTGCCCTAGAAGAAAATAAATATTGAACTCTCTGCTCGAATAGCTGAACTTTCCCCATACCTGATGGAGGTACAGTTAACTCTGCAGGGGAGCCAGTTAGGCGGGGTATAAATAAATAAATAAATAAATAAATTATTATTATTATTATTATTATTATTATTATTATTATTATTTATATTTATATTACTGTCCTCTCAGTACTTACTTGAGTGTAAGTCCCATGGAAAGTCAGTGGGTCTTACTTCTGAGTAAACATGTGCACATATCTACTCCACCAACCCAGTATTGCGAGGCAGAAATATTTGTGTCAAATGCCGAACGAATTTAGGGCCAAAAAAATTCATTGTGCTCATTTCCTTTAAGCGTGTTTCATTAATTGCTATTTTAGGACGTCTTCAGTTTAATCTTATTGCTTTAGGCAATGGAGAAAACACACTATTTTTTTAAAAAAATATATATATATAAAAGCATCGATAAAATAATTTAAATGCTGTTTGATATTGGGGGGTGCTGTCAGTTGTGCTGGATTGCTGGAATCCACTTGTGATTTATCAAAGGCACCAGTGAAAACGAAGCAGCTCTATTTGTAAGCCAGCATTAAAAAGTTTAAGGTCAGTTTTCCGAAGGACAGAGCAGTTATCACAATTCCTCCTGATGCCCGCAAGGTCTTCCTCCTTACCACCCACATTAGTGCCATGCCAGTCTATCCTATAATGAAAACATTTTCTCCTAGCAGAATTCGGGACTGCATCCCATGTCAAGGTGAAAAGGGGGCCACTTCTGGTGAGATGTTTTGAGCAAAAACAGTTCTCCATTCTTCCATATCCTCAGGAAGCTGGTCCTTGACTGCCTTTTGCATGGAGATTCACTGCTGCTTGTGTTGAGCTATAGGGTGAAAGCAGCTTTTGCAACAGAATCTGCCAAACCCAGGGGTCAGCAAACTAAGGCCCATAGGCTTGAAGTGGCCTGCGGAGGTCGTTTGACTGGCCGACGAGCCACCCCTAAATAATAATAATAATAATAATAATAATAATAATAATAATAATAATAA
>JAXCMG010000097.1:1499908-1519047 GCA_034642415.1 Podarcis siculus | reverse complement strand
ATCCCCTTCCCCTCTTTCCTTTTTCCTTTCTCCTTCTGTGATGGAACTCCTATTTGGGGACTTCCCTGGCTTTTTTCTGGCCCACATAGGACCAGTCTGGATAGCTGGCTTTGGTGAAGATTTGACGTTTTCATCCCCAAAAAGTTTTTGATTCAGTTCCACTGAAATGAGGCTGAGTTTTAATGTTGTATTTTAATCTTGTTTTTAAGTTGTATTTTAATCAATTGTTTTTATACCTGTTGTTAGTTGCCCTGAGCCCGGTCTTGGCTGGGGAGGGTGGGGTATAAATAAATTTTATTATTATTATTATTATTATTATTATTATTATTATTATTAAATTAATTGGAGAAATGTTGGGTGATATATTGCAGCCTGCAAAGCCACCACAATGTCCGAAGATTCAGGGCCAATGAATGCATTTTAAAATGCATTTTAATGTTGTGCTTAATCTTGTTTTTAAATTGTATTTTAATCAGTTGTTTTTATACCTGTTGCTAGTTGCCCTGAGCCCGGTCTTGGCTGGGGAGGGCAGGGTATAAATAAATTTATTATTATTATTATTATTATTATTATTATTATTATTATTATTATTATTAAATCTGGGAGCCAGCTGAAGAGAAATAATAACCAGATTTAAGTGCAGTTTTTAATTCAGTGAAGGCGTATGCATCATGTTGGGTTTTGCAAATGGTTCTGGCCCTTTCAGAGCTCACTTTCACACATTTAAGCCCTGCTGCCTTTAAAACTTACGCAGTGCAAAGCATTTTCAAAGTACTGCGAGAAAGATGCAGTCCGCTAAAAACTGACCTGAGTGAGCAGGGCTGAGCTCAAGGTATTATCTGATTAATCAACACTGCGCCCACCAGGAGGCAGCTAGCTATTATTAAACCTCAGGGACATGGAAGATCTGCCATCCCAAAAGCACTTACCCTTGATTAGTCCCATGGAGATAAATGAAGCTTTTGTCTGGGGTTGCCACGTTTTTCTTTTCTCCCTGCCTTTAACATGTGCAAGGCAGGCAGAAAGTCAACAGGTATAGATTCTCCTCCCAGAAGGGCCCTAACGGAGAAAGCCGCGCCGGTTGTGTTTCTGTTTGCCATGCAGCTGCGAAAATCACACACCAAGGAAAAAGGCCACGCCGACTCCCCAAGAATCAACATTTGTCAGCAAAACAACAGGAACCGACCTACTGCGAATCTTAAAAGAGCAAAAACCCTTCCTCAACCTTCACCGCTATTTTCCAGTGCATACATTTTAAATTCATCGATTAATCATTTGAAGGCCAGCGACTTAGTTGATGAAAAATCTTTAATTGGCTCACAGCTCTATTAGCAGAAGCCAATGAAAGCCACTTTCTAGGATGAGCCGAGCCAGCCCATAAATTCTACTACCTAAACCTACCAGGTCTGTTCCTCAGTAGTTCTCTTTCAACTTCGACCTCACCTGCGCTATACTTAAAAGCAGTATCATACCTCTTTTAAACAGCCATGGCTTCACCGCCCCAAATAATCCTGGGAACTGCAGTTTGTCAAGGATGCTGAGAGCTGTTGGGAGACCCCTAGCTCCCTCACAAAGCTACAGTTCCCAGAGATCCCTGGAAGAGCAATTGAAACACTCTGGAAATATAAGCTCCGAGAGGGGTATAGGGGTCTCCTAACAGCACTCAGCACTCAGAAATGGAGGCAGTGAGAGAGTTTACTTTCTTGGGCTCCATGATCACTGCAGATGGTGACAGCAGTCACGAAATTAAAAGACGCCTGCTTCTTGGGAAAAAAGCAATGACAAACCTAGACAGCATCTTAAAAAGCAGAGACATCACCTTGCCAACAAAGGTCCGTATAGTAAAAGCCATGGTTTTCCCAGTAGTGATGTATGGAAGTGAGAGCTGGACCATAAAGAAGGCTGATCGCCGAAGAATGGATGCTTTTGAATTCTGGTGCTGGAGGAGACTCTTGAGAGTCCCATGGACTGCAAGAAGATCAAACCTCTCCATTCTGAAGGAAATCAGCCCTGAGTGCTCACTGGAAGGACAGATCCTGAAGCTGAGGCTCCAAGACTTTGGCCACCTCATGAGAAGAGAAGGCTCTCTGGAAAAGACCCTGATGTTGGGAAAGATGGAGGGCACAAGGAGAAGGGGACGACAGAGGACGAGATGGTGGGACAGTGTTCTCAAAGCTACCAGCATGAGTTTGACCAAACTGCGGGAGGCAGTGGAATACAGGAGGGCCTGGCGTGCTCTGGTCCAGGGGGTCACAAAGAGTCGGACACGACTAAACAACTAAACAACAACAGCACTCAGCACCAGGAACCAGAACTCCTGGGTGCAACTAATTATCCAGATCCATACCAATCTGGGTTCAGACTCAGCTTCAGAACCAACTCAGTCTTGGTCACCCTGACGAGGAAAGCGAAGGAAAAGTGCCTGTTACTTCTGCTTGATCTCTCAGATTTTTGTGCTGTTGAGTCCTCCGGAACCGACTCAGTTGGATTGGCATCAGAACCACCATATTGTGTTTGTTCTGTTCTTTCCATCAGGTCCGTGTTCAGAGAGAAGCGCTGGGTAAATGCTCCTTGAGCCCCTGGCAATTGCACTGCAGGGTACAGCAGGATACTACCCCCTCCCCAGTGCCATTTAACCTCTTTATGAAGCGGTCATGGTTATAACGCCTGCACCGACTGCCCACTTCCGGCCAAGCCAGGTTCAAGGTCCTTGTATTCATCTACAAACCTCTGAACCAATTCGGTCCAGCTCCAGCCTGAACCTTTATATCCCAGCTCAATCTCTGAGCTCATCTGCAGAAGCACCATTAGTCATCCCCTGAGTTGGTGAGGCTCATCTGACATCAACAAGAAACCCAGCCCTGTGGAATATGCTCCGCCGGTAGAGATTCAGCAGGCGCCTTCTGCTTTGACCTTTAGATGTCTGCTGAGAACTTATTTCCAAGCAGCGTTAGAAATTAGCAAGGTGCCAGGTGCATTTTGCAACTGGTGCAGGTCCGATGGCGACCACTGGAGATCTCTGGGTGCCAAGTTGGTGATTTACATCTCCATCTGGCTGGCCTCTCCACCCTTCTTAAGCAGGTAAGCAGAATAACTTAGTGTTCTAACAACACTTTGGAGGTCCCGAGCCTCAAGGTTGTTAGATTGGTCTCAACTAGGGCCAGGGCCTTCTCAGGACTGGCCCCGACTAGGTGGAAGGCTCTGTCCCAAGAGACCAGGGCCCTGCGGGACTTGAAATCTTTCCGCAGGGCCTGCAAGACAGAGCTGTTCCGCCTGGCCTTTGGTTTGGACTCAGTCTGACCCTTATGTTACCTTCCCCTTATGGTCTTGATTTATCAGCTACTTTTAAATGAGGCTGCATTTTAAACTGCATTTTAACTGTATTTTAAATTTGTTTTTCTTTTCTTTTCTTTCCATCCCCCTCTCTTTCCCCATTATGTTTTTACTGTGATTTTATTGGTGTTAGCCGCCCTGAGCCCTTCTCTGGCCGGGGAGGGCGGGGTATAAATAAAATTTATTATTATTATTATTATTATTATTATTATTATTATTATTATTATTATTCTGTTATGTTCTTCTCTACATTAAATGTTTTCACACAGAGACAGAATGAGCATGGTAACCTGACAAAGTCTGCAGTTCAAGCTGCCATTAAAAAGCTCTTCTGGGGAGAGAGACCTGTGTCAACTACCAGGTCCTGGCACTCAGGACGTTGCCAGAGTCCATGCTGTTCAATATTGTCTTCAACACAAACCGGCAGCAGCAGCTATCCAGAGTTTCAGATCAGAGTCCCTCGCAACCCCACCTGGAAAGGTTGCCAAAGACTGACCCTGGGAACTTGCAAAGGAAACGCTCTACCAGTGAACCACGACCTGCCTCTTCTTGTGGTCTTGCAGCAGGTAGACAATTTAACTGAACCAATGTTTCCGAGCAGCAAAACTTTGCTGGAAGAAAGCGAGACGCGCAGTTTGGAGGAAGAGGCCGGTGTGAAAAGGTAGAGGAGACGTTCAGCCATCTGCCCTGCTCCCCCCCACCCACAATTCGGGGGCGAGGAGGGGGAAGTCGGCAACCAACAGGTTGCACTTTGACGCAAACAGAAGCCGGGGCTCCTGTGGGACCAATTGCAGAGTTATTAATTAGAGGAACAAAGTGAGGGATTGGGCAGGGAGAGGAATTGGAGGTGTCCAAGGTTTCAGAATGAAGACCTTGTTTGCTGGAGTCAAACCCTTGCTCCCCCAAGCAGAGGAGACAGCTTTCGGGCTTGCAAAGAGGCAGAAAGGGGCAGCTGCATGTGTGGAGTGGGAGAGGAGGACCCCAAAAGAGGCGCTTTCCGGGAAGATGCAAGCAGCACCCCTTGCCTGCTAGGACCAGAGGAGAATCAATAATGCAGCGTTGCTCCTCTCCAGGTATCTGGAACGAGGCCTCCTGCTGCCGCCAGCCAATGGCCTATCTGTTTACCTTGGAAGAGGCAGCCCAGGCAGGAGAGAGAAGCAATTAAAGGGCAGCTTTGATTAGGACGGCTCTGAGCTTTCTTAAGTGCCTGAAAAGCAGGAGGGGGAGAGATCCTGGCCTGATCCTTCCACCCGCCTCCTCTGCACATCACTGTGGTTTTTTTCCTGGTGCAGCAGCAGCAAAAGCAGTGTTTAAAAGATGCTCCTCTCCTCAGTGTCCAGCTCGGAGGAAGGACCCGGTTGCTAAGAGACAGGGCTGTGCATCCCAGCCCACACTGACCTTTAATACCCGCCGCAAGCTCCAGGGCTTCTGCCAGAGCAGAGAAATACTCGCGCAGGTAAAGAGCTGGGAGACCAAAGGATGGTTCAGCTAGGCAGCTGGCGAAAATCCCCGATGCAAAGCTGTGCACTTCCGGCAAGGGAAGCTGTCCCATGGGTCTTGGGAGAAGAGGAGGTGGAAAGAATAAAAGGGCCTTAAAAGCATTTCTGCACAAAGGGAGAGCTTGGGGGGGGAGAGGCAGCCTCGCCGCAGAGCATCGGGGTGGGGGGGTGCAGAATGGCACTGCTGCCCATCCCTGGCATCTAAGCAACAAAGGGAGCGATGCTCACAGCATCCGAGGAGGAGGTGGAGGAGAGAGGGAGGCTGCAGGGAAGCGAGACAAAGGAAGCAGTGAGCAGGCAGGCTTGGTTTTAGGGCAGAATCGTGGCTTCTTTGCTGCGGTTTGCATAGCAGTGGTCCAATCTGGGGCAGGTGGGCTGGATGGAGGAGAAGGAGCGAGCTTGTTTGCTGCTGCTCCGGAGGGCAGGACCCAAACAGCTGGGTTCAGGAAAGGCAATTCTGACTGAACGTCAGGAAGAACTTTCACTGAAACGGAAGGCGAGGGACCCTCCTTCGTTAGAGGTTTCTGAACAGAGGTTGTGTGGCCATTTTGTTCGGGGTTCTCTAACTGCGACTCCTCCATCGCGGGGGATCGATTGATTTAATTCAATTTATTAGACTGGTTTGAAAACCACAGGGTGGTTCGCAGCAAGATTCCTCCGCCGCCTTAGAACAAGGAAGCTGGTGCCAACCCAAAAACACAAGGGCCTGCTGAATCAGGATAGCGGCCCATCGCGTCCAGTATCCTGTTCTCACAGTGGCTGACCAGAAACTCCCGTGGGGAGCCCACACACAGGAGATGAGTGTAGCAGCTGCAGCAATTCTCCTGCCTTCTGAACCCCAGCCACTGGCCTTGAGAGAAACTCTGCCTGCCACCATGAAAGCAGAAGACAGTAGCCACTGCTTACTGCCTTAGCCCCCCAAGTCCTCTTTTAGAGCCACCCCAGACATTTTGCTGCCTGAAGCAACCAGCCGAGCCGCTTCTTTTTCAAGCAGAAGGAAAAAGGAGAGGGGAAGGACGAGACACCGGGGTGGGGTCTCCTCCTATGATCTCTCCGCTCCCGGATTCACGCAGAGACCTGAGCTGTGCTCCGGCTGAAATCATCATTAGGATGTCAAGACAGAAGTCTATTGTGCATCAGCCTCCAGAATCTGGTATGCGCTGCTTTCCTAGTCAACACACATCAAAAAGAGTCACAACAGGCAGCAAGCGCAAGGGTAATGTGGGGAAAGGAGCCTTTTCCTACAAAGGATGGCTTCGCAATTGGCACTCTTGGCTCTTTTACTGCGGTGGGGAGAAAGATGACGAGAGGGTTTTAATAAACCGTGATGGGTGAGAGGAAACAAGCAGAGAAGAGATTTCACTTTACAGATGCAAAGACCTGGGCGCGTCGGCTCAAAGCGACAGGCAGGTTCTTACGGCAACAGCCAGGAAGCACATCTTCATCTGTGGTCTGGGTCTTCCTTCTCCCCAACCAGGGACCCCTCCAGACTACAAATGTTGGCTGCTGCTGACGCTCCAAAACATCTGGAAGGGCAACTGGTTGGGGAGAAGGCTGGTGCAAATAATTTGGAGTTTTTATTATGCATTTTGTGTTTTTAACTTGTACTTCTGTGTTGCAAAGCGCCCTGAGGTCTATGGATGAAGGGCGGTATACAAATTTAATGGAATAATTTATTTTTGCTTTGTTTTTTACTATGGTTTTATGTTTATCAATCTCAAATGGCTTGGTGACTCTTAGGTTTAGACAACTAATCCAGAATGCAGCAGCTTGACTGGTGACTGGGAGCAGCCGCTGGAACCATATAACACCGGTCCTGAAGGATCTTCACTGGATCCCAGTACATTTCCAAGCACAATTCAAAGTGTTGGTGCTGACCTTTAAAGCCCTAAATGGCCTTGGCCCAGGATACCTGAAGGAGCATCTCCACCCCTATTGTTCAGCCCGGACACTGAGGTCCAGCTCCGAGGGCATTTCTGGAGGTTCCCTCACTGTGAGAAGTGAGGTTACAGGGAACCAGGCAGAGGGCCTTCTTGGTAGCGGCACCCTCCCAGTGGAACGCCCTCCCACCAGATGTCAAGGAGATAAACAACTACACAACTTTTAGAAGACATCTAAAGGCAGCCCTGTTTAGGGAAGTTTTTAATGCTTGACATTTTACTGTGTTTTTATATGTGCTGTAGCCACTCAGAGTGGCTGGGGAAACCCAGCCAGATGGGTGGTGTATAAATAGTAAAATTAGTAGCAGTAGTAATTGGGCTTGCTGCTGTGGTGTAACGATTGGAGTGTTGGGTTGTGTGACCTGGGAGACCAGAGTTCAAATCCCCGCTCAGCCAAGAAGCTCATTGGGTGACCTTCGACCAGTGACCGCCTTTCAGTCTAACCTACATTACAGGATTTGGAAACACGACCTCAAAGTGAATACCTATTAAGGAAATATTCAGTAAGGAGGTGGGAAAACCGCAAGAGCTAAAAACTCATCACCTAATAATGTTCATTCGCTTGGACCAGGAACAACGGATTCCACCTTCATGTGAACCTTGCGTGTAAACCTCCCCCTGCTGCAGATTTGGACTGGTGGTTAAGTCTGACCATGCATGAGGAATCCTTATGTTCCGATAATCAGGTACAGGGCATTTCATATCCTTAACACCAGCCATCTCCCCGCAATAACACAACACTTTAACCAGAGGCAAACTTTGGTAATCTGTTGCAATATGGAGAGCCCAAAATTTGGCATCCCCAAATGGACCGTATCAATGCGCTGCGCGAAAAAGTAGCATATTTTTCGCTCTATAAGACGCACCAGACCACAAGACACATCTAGTTTTTGGAGGAGGAAAAGAAGGAAAAAAATATTCTGAATCTCAGAAGCCAGAACAGCAAGAGGGATTGCTGCGCAGCGAAAGCAGCAATCCCTCTTGCTGTTCTGGCTTCTGTGATAGCTGCGCAGCCTGCATTCGCTCCATAAGACGCACACACATTTCCCCTTACTTTTTAGGAGGGAAAAAGTGAGTCTTATAGAGCAAAAAATATGGTATATCACCTGTCCTGAATCTTCCAATGTTCAGCTTTCCTGGACATCCACAAGTTCTCATGCTATCCCCGTGTCATGCATAATTTCACAGGCTTCTGTCATGTCAGCTCTTACGTGCAAATAATCGAGGAAAGGCCATTTTATCTCCTTCATTCCACCCACCCTGCCAGTGTGGCTTCTACCGAGCTAATTGCAAAAATAGCACAGCGAAGATCTCTCTCTATCTCTCTCCCAGACACGTGGGAGTTCGCCTTCCACGCGGGGCTCTTGTCTCAAGAGAAGGACGGGGCAGACACAGGAACCACGAGAGAAGGCTGAAGAAACACTCGACAGAATTCTGAAATGCTCAAACCGCTTCGTGCACATTATCTAGGCCAGGGGTTGGGGAGGTTTACCTCGCCTGGGCTGGTTCACTCCAGCGGAGATCGCACCGTGGGCCGGATCGCATCTGTGCAGATGTGATTTCCGGCGCCAAGGAAGTGAGTCCCCGCTCTGCGCTGCACCTGTTTAGCGCAGCGCACAGGGACTCGCCGAGTGGGCGGCTTGGGGGCCACTTAAACGACCCCCTTGGCCCGCTTGTGGCCCATGGGCCACAAGTTGCCAACCCCTGATCTATATTATTATTATTATTATTATTATTATTATTATTATTATTATTAATTTATACCCCACCCATCTGGCTGAGTTTCCCCAGCCACTCTAGGCAAATGCTTGCAGGAACCTTTTTTTAAAAACAAAACAAAACAAAAAAAATTATTCATTTTTCATTTTCATTCATTACATACATCTCAATTTCTTAACGTCTACTATATATTCCTCCCTCCCTCCCCTCCAAGACTTCCCCCAAACTGCGTTTCTGGTTTGTTTCTATTTTCCCCCGCTTTGCTATCTCTCAACAGAAAAGGTTATTAATAACATAACATCAAACCTAAAAATAAAATTAAATACTGATTTTACTTCTTCATCTTTGGTCTCCCATTCCAAAAGGAACCTGGTAAGGTAAGCCAAAGTTTATCATCCCCACTTTGCAGACGGGAGCCAAATGACGCCCATTGCATTGCAGGGGGCTGGACTAGATGACCCTTGGGGTCCCCCTTCCAACTCTATGAAAGGCGAGATCCATTTCTCGCCCCTTACACCACAGAAGACTTCACCAACCCTGTGCCTTCCAGACGCTTTGAGCCACTCGCTATTTATTTTATTTCCTGTATTCTGTTTAAACCTCCCTGACAAAGGAGCTCGGAATGGCAAGCAAGGGATAATTTAAATTAAAATTGGAATTAAAAACTTCTCAAAAATAATTCCAATGCAGATGCAGTCCTGGAAATACCTCAACTTTAACAGCTTATTGAAAGAGGAAAGTCTTCTAAAGTGAAAAACTTCTGGGAAATGATGTATAATGAGTTGAAAAAGATGTTGAAATATACATTTCTAAAAAAACCAGAAGCATTTTTACGTACTTGGCATTATAGGTGAGGATATTAATAGACAGGATGTAAAATTGTTCTTATATGCAACAACAGCGGCAAGAGTATTGTTGGCTCATAAGTGGAAGCAAGAAGAAATACCAACAAAAGAAGAATGGCAGACAAAATTAATGGACTACGCAGAATTGGATAAAATGACAGGAAGGATTCGAAACCTGCGGGACCAGAGACTTACAAAAGATTGGAAGAAATATACGAATTATTTGAAGCGCAACTGTAATCAACTATGCTAGTAGGACTACAAATACCATCTTTGTCAGGAGATCCCTTCTACAGGTACGGGGTCTTTAGAGTGATGGCCCCTACTTTTGGGAATCCCCTCCTTTTGAATATTAGAAAGGTGCTGTCTCTGCGGCGGAAGACTTTCCTCTTTCTTTCTTTTTTAAATAATTTTTTATTAGTTTTTCAACATATCATTTTCAACAATAATTAAACATACTTTTACATCTTACGCATTTTTTTTTTACTTCCATCAATCACATCTGAAAATTTCCCCATCTATTTACTTAATTTGCATTTCTTGTTTTCACTATTACCTTTAAATCTTATAACTAATATCTCTCTTCTTTGCAATATTTCATATATTTCTCCTTACAAAACTTCTTGCAAAATACCCTTTCCTGAAGACTGCAATGATCAGCTGGGTATATAAGGTGTGACGTGATACTGCAGATGAGACTACAACTCCCATCAGCCGCAGCCAGCATAAATACATACAAACATAAGAAAACCCTGCTGGATCTAATGCTCTTTTAAAGCCATCTAAGTCGGTGGCCTTTACTGTGGCAGGGAGTTCCACAGTTTAACAAAACACTGCATGGAGGACTTTTTTTTATCTGTTCCCCAATCTTCCAACATTCAAAGGCGTCTCTCTGTTCAGCCTTCCTGCAACCTGGTACCCTCCTGAGTTCCCAATTCTTATCAGTCCTAGCCAGTGTGGCCATTGAGCAACCTGGAGAGCACTTGGTTGGGAAAGGCTGGCTTCCATGAGGACTAGGAACTTGATATCTTTCAAAAACGAGGAAAGTTCTTAGAACGCCAAACCCTACAGGACAACTAGAAGAGTGCAGGAGACAGAGAGTCAGTCTAGGGAGGTCACAAGATGAAAAGAAATCTTGGTCAATTAATATTATCTTAACAAATTGGATTGATTGGATCTACATATATTTGCATATGAATAATACACTGGCTCCGGAAGAAACAAGCATTCTTTCCTTTGTTCCTTAGCAGATGCACGCACATGTCAGGGGAGGAACTATTGCTCAATGGGAGAACATCTGCCTGGCATGTAGAAGGTCTCAGGTTTAACCCTGGCATCCTCCATCTGTGCTGGCTGGAGCTGCTGGCAGTTGTAGCGCAAAATCTGGAGGGCACCAGGTTGGCAAAAGCTGGACGAGATGGACAAAGCTCATCTGGCATCTCTCGGGCAGCTTCCAAGGCTTCATAGCAGAAAAGGTATTCTCCTGGGTGAGAGAACCAGGGTGGTTTCCACCCATGGATTTCAAGTACTTGCATTGTAAGCAATTATAATTGCATCTAAGAAGCCTGTTGCCTGAGCCATTGATTTTTGGAGCAATTAATCCACAAAATCCGCCTTTGCCAACCTGGTGTTGCCCCCAGGTGCTCTGAAGTGCATCTCCCATCCGCTCCTGACAGCACAGCCATTTGTGACCTCGTTGCAGAAACTGCAGGGGGTTGGACTACAGGATCTTTGGGTGCCCCTTACGACTCTACGATCCCATGAAAAGGGTAATACAGTTGTGGTGCTTTTTGATGGGGGCGGCGAGAGCAGCGCAAGTAGAGGGATGGCTTCGGAAAACAGCAGCACAGCCACAAGACTCAATGGAAATGTAAAAAAGAAGGAACCTTTTACCACATGTGGTGGACGTGCCCCAAGGTAAAAGACTTCTGGGAAAGGATTTATAATGAATTGAAAAAAGTGTTGAAAAACACATTTATTAAAAAACCAGAAGCCTTTTTACTTGGTACAGTGGGGGGTGAAATCCCCAAAAAGTATGATACTTTTTTTCTGTATGCCACAACAGCTGCAAGAATATAGCTAGCGAAGAATTGGAAGAAACAAGATATACCAACTATCAAAGAATGGCAGATGAAGATGATGGACTATATGGAACTTGCCAAACTGACCGGGAGACTCCGAGACCAGAGAGAAGAGACGGTGGAAGAAGACTGGAAGAAGTTTAAGGAATATTTGAAAAAATATGTTAATATTTAAATCTTAGAATAGCTTTGGAAGTGGATATAGGCTGTAGGGTTAGAAGTAGAAGATAGTGTATTTTATAAGTGATAAAATGTGAAGTTTTTTATGGTTAAAGTAAGTGTGAAGAAAGAAAAGATGGTTAGAAATATATGTAAACTGCTAAAGATGAAGTAAAATGAAAATCAGATAGGTGGGACTTGGGGAAGCCCACTTAACAATGTTTAGAAAAATAAGGATATGACAAGAATTTGTTTGTATTTTGTCTTTTCTGTTTGTGCTTTTTATTTGTGTTATAAAATGATTTTTATTTTTATTTTTTGAAAAAAAGACTCAAAATAACATCCTCCTCCACCTCGAACCTCAATCTGCACTTTGCCTTAATGTGGACTGGAATATCATATTCCACCCCAGCAGATCTTTGTCAATGGGCTGGATTTGTCCTTGGGCCTTCAGCTGCTACTCCTGTTGCTGGAAAGAGGCGTGCAGCTTATCTTTTTTAAAGTCCAGTTTGTAGGGCAGGTGGGAGAGGATCCCAGGTCCCTGAGCACCCCACCTTGCCTCCTTTCCTCAGCGAACACCCCACTGCAAAGTAACCACTGACAGGGTTCGGCATGGCAACAGGAGCCTGAGAACCTACAAGGCATGGTAGACTGCCTCTGGTGCTGGAGGCTCTCTAAGAATGTTTTTTTGTTTTTTAAAAGATTTTTATTGATACAACAAGAAAAAAGAAAAAAAAACACAAATACCAAATTACACACAAGAATAACCATAGACACATAATTTTCTTAGCAAACAATAAAGCATCTATTGGTCTTAACACTAAAGACCCAACCTCCCGTCTATTCCATATTTCAATTTCATATTACTTATTGCCAATACACACTTTTATCATAATTAAACTTATTCTTAATAAATCTAATTTCTTATATCTACCTTGCAACTATTACTGAAGTTCCTCGAATGCTGCAACAGAATTTAAACTACTATATTTATTTTTCAGATATTCTTTGAAAACCTCCCATTTTGAAACAAATTCCTGTTTTGATTTATTATTTATTTTTTCTGATAGACCATCTAATTCGGCATATTCTGTCAGCTTTTGGATCCAATCTTTTTATATGCGACGGCGGCAGCAAGAGTTTTGATCGCAGCAAAATGGAAGAGTACTGAAATCCCCTCTATACAAGATTGGATCTATACAAGAGGCTCTCTAAGGATGTAACCTGAGCCTAAGAACCTGCAAAGGGAGGTAGACTGCCTCTGGCGCTGGAGTTCCACCAGGACACCATATGACCCTGCTGGACCAGGCCACTACCCTGTCCTCCCGGCACCCACCATGGGAAAGCAGCAAGCAGCGCTTAAGCCCCCAGAAGAACAGAAGGAGGGCCTCCTAGATTTTGCCAGATAGACTGCCTCTGTGCCTGGAGGCACAGACTGTGCGTAATTTAGGGACTCTTGCAGCTCCCCACTGACTTATAGTCTCGCCTTCTCCAGCCCCCCAAATGGATCTTTAGAATCATTGAGCTGGAAGGGACCTCGAGGGTCATCTAGTCCAACCCCCTGGAATGCAGGAATCTCAACTAAAGCATCCATGGCAGATCCATCAGCTGTCACTGAACACAAGAAGAGCCCGCCGGATCAGGCCGGCGGCCCATCCAGCCCAGCATCCCTGTTCTCTTTCTCTCTCTCTCTCTCTCTCTCTCTATATATATAATTGATTTTTATTGAGTTTTCCATAATTATCATGATCACATTTGTTACATGCAACAATAACCTTAAATATTGCACCGACTTCCCTCCCTCCCTCTTTCTAACTTCCAAACATCTTTACTAAATTCTTAGCATCTCCGGAATCGACGGGATGAACTGTTTCAAAAGGACTGGAGCAATTTTATATGAAAGAAAATTGTAAACATTTGAAAACGTTTGTAGGTTTGAGCTGAAGTGTTTTGCCTAGGACCCTCGTACCTACGGGACCGCCTCTCCCGATATGCCCCACGGAGGACCTTAAGGTCCATAAATAGCAACACCCTAGAGGTCTCTAAGGAAGTCAGATTAGCCTCAACCAGAGCCAGGGCCTTTTCAACACTGGCCCCGGCCTGGTGGAACGCTCTGTCTCATGAGACCAGGACCCTGCAGGATCTGATTTCTTTCTGCGGGGCCTGTAAGACAGAGTTGTTCCGCCTGGCCTTTGGCTTGGAATCAGTTTGATTCCCTCCCCCTCTTTCTTTTTCCTTTCTCCTCCTGTGATGAGGCTGCATCCTAATGTTTTAATGTTGTATTTTAATCTTTTTAAAATTGTATTTCAATCAACTTGTTTTTACTATTGGTTGTTAGCTGCCCTGAGCCCGGTCTTGGCTGGGGAGGCGGGGTATAAATAAAATTTATTATTATTAAAGTGAATATAAGGACTTGATTTACACATAAAGAGGCGAAATGTTAATAGGAAGTCGGAAGCCAGCATCCCTGTTCTCGCAGTGTCCAACCTGATGCCTATTGTGGGAAACTCCCAAGCAGGATTCGAACACAAGACCCCTTTCTCCCTCCCTCTTCTTTTCCAGCAACGGGCATGCAGAAGCATTGCTGACTCCACCTGTGACGAAAGGGCATAGCCACCCCGGCAAGTATCCATCAATAGCCCTGAGCCTCCGTGGCGTCCACAGAGAGCTCTGGAGGCAGGAAAACCAGAGCCAGCAACAAACAACAGGAACTCGCAAGCCCTGAAGTCCACGAAGCCCGTCGTAAATCAAGGCCCATCTTGCAGCGCAGCTTTGACTCACCCCGAGAGTCTGTGCCGCAGCCGGCCAGAGATGCGAATCTCTCCCGCTGGGCTGGCCTGTGTTCTGTAACCATGACAAGCTGAGGACGAGACCCGACTGGCTGAAATGCAGCATTGATCCAACCAGACCGCACGGAGAACCCCATTAACAAAAAACAACTAGGTGTGGTGCAGTGTCAGACTACGACCTAGGAGACCAGGGTTCAAGCTCATCAGGTGACCTCGGCTGCTGGTCACCGCCTCCAAGCCTAGCCTACGTCTCAGGGTTGTTGTGGGGGTTAAACGAGAACCACCTCCATTGCCTGGGAGGAAAAGGTGCTAGATAGATGCAATAATAATAATAAAAATAATAATTTTATTTATATCCCGCCCTCCCCAGCCGAAGCCAGACTCAGAGCAGCTAACAACACTAAATCAGGCATGGGCAAACTCCAGCCCTCCAGCTGATTTGGGACTACAACTCCCATCATCCCTAGCTAACAGGACCAGCGGTCACGGATGATGGGTATTATAGTCCCCAAACATCTGGAGGGCCAGAGTTTGTCTATGCCTGCAATAAATCATAGACTCAAAGAACTCTAAAGCGGGCAGGCACCTCAAGGATCATGTAGTCCAACCCCACTGCAATGCAGGAGCCCAAACGGAAGATTAAATGGAAGGACAGGGGGCCGAAAGGGAAGGCGGCCTTTTTGCTACAAAGCCAATGCCAAGCCCTGGCTGGGAGGGGCTGGCGCGTTTGCAGGACGGCCCAGAGGCTTCCCGTGGACCTCTCTGCACCAGTTACCAAGCCCACACCCTCCCCGGGGGGCTGGGGGGAGAGCGAAGCCTCCAGCAGCCCAGGCCAGGCCTTTGTCTGGTGCACGAGAGAGACCTTCGGCTGGAAAACTGACGTGCAGGGAGTTTTCCAGTGCCAGACGCAGGCCTGGCCGCCTGTCCCACCCCGGCTCTCCAAAAGCACGGCACCATCTGGTGCCTCCGTCCCTCTGCCAGGAGGGGGGGGCGGGAACAGCAGACAGCCTGCAGCAGCGTCCCAATCCACCTGAAGCCGATTAGGGCCGGGCTTGGAGAGGAGGGCAGGGGGAAAGTTAGGCCCAGGGAGCAATAGCCCAGGACAGTCTCCTCTGCCCAGCCGAGAGGGAGGCTTGGCAGGAACCGAGGACGCACAGACGCTCTCTCTGCCCGCAAGCAAGGCCAGAGCTGTCATGAGGAGGCGAGATCTTATCCCTGCCGCCGGGATCCCTTGCACATTCTTCCGCTCCTCTGCTATCTCTTTGGACTTCAGATTTCTCCCCGACAACCTGCAGACACTGAGCAGGACCTCGCAGAGGGTCTCCTCCCTGCTCAGCGGACCCGCCTGAATTCCCAAACCCTTTGTCTGCAAAAGCCAAGGACGTTTTGTTTTGGGAAATACAGTGCCTCTCCTCCACACACACACATGCAAACACACAACCTGCAGTGGCAACAGTGGGGATGTGCCCCCCTCCCACTTCCAAAAAGCCCCTGGGGTGGAGCAGGGGGTGGGAAGGAGAGGAACTGGCCGGGAAGCATTTGCCCTACTAATTGGCAGAGCTAATTGCCCCAGTTAGAAGCATCTCGGCAGCAGCGGGTTTTTTGCCCTGGCTAGCTGGCAGGGCCTCTTCTCCTCTCCCCTCCGCCCCTCACTCCCTGCCCCCCCCCCCAGTGAGCAAAAGGCAAATGCAACGGCTGGAGCAACAGGTCAGCGAGCGGGGCGCCCCACGGCAACCACCCAGCAAGGTCACTGCACATTTTTGGCAGAGGAGGATGGGACAGGATGTAAGGAGACGCTGCTGACCGAGGAATGCTGCCTCCGCCGCCGCCGCCCCCCTCCCCAGCCAGGGAGAAAGAGGCAGACGTCTTAGTCAGAAATCCAAGCCTATATTGAATATACTGCAAAGGAAAGGCGTTTGCCTGCCTGCATTTCCCCCCCAGTTCCAGCCCCAGGTGGAAAAGCGGAGGCGAGCAGCGTTGCAAAAACAGCAGCACCCAGAAGCCACGGGGAGGGTGGCCCTTTTAAGGGGGGAAAATGAAGGAAGGAATAGTAACGGAATTATGTAAGATCATAAGAAGAGCATGCAATATCAGGCCAAAGGGGTCCTGTCTAGCCCAGTCTCCGGCTCCCACAGCAGCCAACCAGACACCCCAAAGGAAAATAATCCACAAGAGGGTTCGGGGACAAAAGCAACTCTGCCCTCTTGCAATTTCCACCAGCTGGTATTCAGAGGGCAGGGCAGCGCCATCAATGGCCCTCTGCTCCACGCATTTCTCTAACGTTGGCTTTGTCAATCTACAGTACCTCCTCTCAAAATACGCACATGCAAAGGGTGTTATCATAAAGGATAAACACACTTCCTCCCAGGACTGTCCCATGAAGTCCACGCAGGGAAATGGCCATAGGGTTGGGAGGGCAGAAAACAGCCTCTGGAACACTTCGTGCTTTGGGTGACGGGGCCCAGAGGTGGGGGGCAGGAGTTTGGGGGGCATTATAGGTGCTGGAGTTGGAGGGGGCAGATCCAGCCCTTAGGCCACAACCCACTGGGACATCCTCCTATGCAAGCCTCCTCTGGAATAAACAGTGACTATGCCAAGAACCCTACTTTTCATCTCTTTGGGTGTTATGCAGGAGAATGCAGGAACTATGCACTCCCCTAGTGTTTAAGAGGGAGGAACAGTGTTAGAAACTCAGACCTATAAGCTAATCGCCAAATGGCACCTTTAAACCTAGGTTACGGTGGCCACAACAGAACATTTAGGCACTATTTCCCCCCTTGCAATAATTATTATTATTATTATTATTATTATTATTATTATTATGCATTTCAGTTCTACACCACTTTACAGCTTAAAGAATAAAATTCTCAAAGCGGTTCACAACACATTAGCACATAAAATAAAACAACCCAGAATAAAATAAATTCAAGCTTCAAGGAAAATATTTCCGCTCCTTCTCTACGTGACAGTTTACTTCCCCCATATTAATTTACCTACTTAATTCACAGAGCTGCCCTATAGCAGAAGTACTCTAGGAAGTCAGTGGGGTGTAGTGTGAGGCCTGTGGGCACAGGGTGATATACAAATTTAATAAAATAAAGAAGTGGTTCAAGTGTTGGACTAGGACCTGGGAGATCCGAGTTCAAATCCCCATTTAAGCTATGAAGCTCACTGGGTGACCTTGGGTCGTAGCTTCTTAACCTACCTCGCAAGGTTGTTGTAGGGGTTAAGTGAGGGGGGTGAACCATGTACATCTTGGAGAAAAAGGTGGACTGTAATTGCAATGCATAACCTCTTCTGTTTACCTGCTGCAGAAAGCTGTAGGGCCCAGCCAAATGGGGAGTTCATCTGCCAACCATGCAGAGACCTCCCCATGGTCGCAACTGGACCTGTGCCAGTTGCCAAAAGTGCCTGGCTAATTTCTAACACTGGGGAGGAAGATGGGGGGGCGCGCTCCTTGACTTTCCCTACTCATGCCCTGGTCTGTCCCAGGACAGTCCCACCAGGCAAGAGATGGCACTTCCTCTGCGCATGCAAACTAATTTATAATTGCATGCCAAAAAATGGCTACAGGTCCACTGACTAAGGTAAAGGCTAAGCCAAAAGCAAACAAAAAGAGACACACAAATATTGGGAGAGGGGGAGTTGGGAGCCATGTGGCCAGCAGAAAAACTGGTCAGGTGGGTTTGAGGCAGATGGCAGAGGGGCTGGAGCCATTTTGGGCTCCCTTCTTCCCCAGCAGCCATCAGTTCCGCTGCCGGCAGGTGCTGCGATCTCTGGGGACTGATCTGGGGCTTGTTGGGTCCCTCCTCTGAACCTCACGAGGCCAAGGTGTGGCTTGTTGATTTGGAGAAGCCATGGGGTGTGCAGTGGGTCCCGCAGGAAAGGGAAGCAAGTGTTGGCCCCAGAGGCTCACCACACACACACAAACACAGAGGATTTCCCTGGCTTCTGCTAGTCACTGTGCAAGGCAGACTCTGGGGGGCCCAAGGGGTCCCAAACCACACAGCGACTGGTTAAGGGTGTGTGTGTGCGAGAGAGAGAGAGAGAGCTCACATGCGTGCGCAACACAAAAGCTCTGGGGAAGGAAGCAGCCCAGGCCCCGTGGGGCGCCCCCAAACAAGCACATCATTTGAGAAAAGCAGGATGCACAAAGCAGAAAAGAAAAGCAGGGTTTCTGGTACTTTCAGTGGGTGTTTGCAACATTCGAGTCAGAATACCTCTCCAAATTTAGCTCCAGCACTAAAATCTACTAAAAATTGCTCTCTCGGTAAAGGGGGGCAAGGGGAAAGAGAATGGCCGTCCTCCTCCCCCCATAACCAGGGAGGCCAGATGGGAGGCAAGCCGTGCCCCATTTCACACAGATGGGCTGCCCTCATGGCATCCTCCCCCCAGCCTGGAAAAGAAAAACCCCTCCTGTGCCCTCCTGATGGCAGCAGCAAGCCTGCGAGGAGGAGCAGCGCTGGAGAAGGAAGGAGGGGGAAATATTAAATAAATAAGTAATCCCTCCTCCTCCTCCTCCTCCTCCTCTGCTAGACACTTTTCTTCCCCGTGGAGAATATTCTCCCTGCCAACCCTTGAGCTCAGCAGCAGCAGCAGCAGAGCTAAGCTGGTGCCTCCTTGCTTGGGGAGGGGAGGGGGGGCAGGCGCGCACACAGAAGTGCACTTTTCCAGCAAGGCCACCTCCGAGCAATTGTCTGCCAGGCGCCCAATCTCCTGGGCAGATGGTGCAAGGGACGGGCTGGCTCGCCGGGGCGGGGGGGGGGGGGGGGGG
>JAXCMG010000097.1:1447828-1499808 GCA_034642415.1 Podarcis siculus | reverse complement strand
CCCCCCCTCTATTTCCCAGCGTGCCCAAGCCCACCCTGGCACAGCCAGCTGAGCAGAGGGAGGGAGGATGGAGGGATGGATGCGGACGGGCCGGGGGCGTCCCGGGGAGGGGACGGGCGCCCATGTCCAAACGCACCAGGCGGCTCCTGGCTGCCCCGCCCCGTCCGCGCACCCCGGCGGAAAGTTTAAATTGGGGGGTGCGCTTTGGAGTGGGGGGGTGGAGAAAGCGCCCCGGCCTTCGCCAAGGGAACAATGCGGGCTCTGGGCGGGAGCGGCAGGGGGCCGGCTCGGCTGGCTGCGCCTTCCCGGGCCAGCAGCCTGCTGGGACGGAGGCGAGGCCGAGGGGGTGTGCGGAGGCCGGGCGGGCGGGCGGGCGGGCGGCGCGGCGTCCTGGGCCCGCCGGACAGGCGCGGAACAATGAGGGCGCCTCGGCGGGACAGGCGGCAAGCGGCGGAGACCCCCGAGCGCAGCCGGCGCCGCGCAACGCAACCTGCCCGGCGCAGCCCCGGCCGCCCCCTCCCCTGGGGGGGGCAAAGAAGGAGGGGAGGGAGGGGGAAGGCTGGCTCCCCCCTCTCCCTCTCCTCCTCCCCGGGACAAGGCAGTCGAGGGGGAGCAGGTGGAGGGGCGCCCGGCCGGGAGGGGAAGGCGTTGGGTGGGGGTCCCTTCTCCATCGCGCCCGCCTGCCCGGGGGAGGGGGCGATTTGGCCCCCCATCCGTTGTCACGAGGAGGGGGGGGTTGGATCTGCAGCTGGCTGGGCCGGGAGGGGCGCGGGGAGAGAGGCTGCCCCGCGCAAAGGCGACCCCGCTCCCCGCCCCGCTCCGGCGCCTGCTGAGCTGGAGGAAGTGGGACATTTGGAGGAGGAGGCGGGGGGGGTGGGAGGAGGAGGCGGGGCACCTCCCCCTCCCCAGCGTCTCCGCTCTCCCCCCCCCAAAAAAATGACCTCCCGGGGCGGGGAGGGAGGGAGGGAGAGAGAGGGGGGGGAGGTCTTGGCAGCAGGGACTGTCCCGACCCCGTGGAGGAGAGCGCTGGAGACGCGAGAGCGCAGCCATGCCGCCCCCGCCGCCGCCCCCACTTTGCTCCCACCCCCAAATGACCTCCTGCCGTGCCAAGGGAGAGGGGAGGGCATCGGGAGGGGGCGCGGCTGGAGGCGCGGGCATCTGTCGGGCTCCGGCGCGCCCTCCTGGCCATGCGGCACGGGACAGGGTGCGACGGGACGGGACGGGACAGGGCGGGGGGGGTGGCGGGATAGGCTGGGCCGGGGCACCCACACACCCTCTTTCCCACACACCCTCCGGGGCATTGCGGTGCCGCCCCCCCCACACACACACACCATGGCACCCACCCACCCGGGGAAACACAGACACGGCACATGGACGGACGCACAGACATGCTCGGGGCGCACTAACCGTTCCCGTCTTCACCGGCACATAGACCACCACTTGACCCATCTTCGCCGCCGCGGCCGGCGGCTCCCGAGCGCCGTTGCCCAGGCGGAAGCCCTTGGAGCGCACCCAGAACTGGAACTTGCCTTTCTCTCCTCCGCCGCCGCCGCCGCCTCCGCCGCCCGCGCCGGCTCCCCCCTGCAGCACCTCGGCGATGCGCTGGTACTTGCTCCGGGTCACCGTCTTGGTCTTGGCCGAGTCGCCGTAGGTGCGCAGGCACCAGTCCCGGAACTGCCGGCCCAGCTCGCTGTCCCCGGGCCGGCTGCTGCCGCCTCCGCCGCCGCTGGCCGAGCGCAGCAGGAGCGGCGGCGGCGGCTGGGTCGGCTTCGGCATCGCGGCGGCGGCGGCGGCGGAGCAGCCCCTGTCCCGGGCGGAGAGCGAGCGCCGAGCGCGGCGCCCTGCCTGGCGTGGCGTGGCCAAGGCGAGCGCGGAAGGAGGAGCCCCGAGGGCGGGCGGGCAGGCGGGCGAGGCCGGCGCCGCGGCGGGCGGGACGGACGGGGGCGGCCGGGACAGCGGCGCGGAGAAGGCACCGGCGAGCTGGGGCGGCAGCAGGCGGTGGTGTGGCGCGGGCACCAGCTCGCTTGGCAGGCGGCGTCGGCGGCGTCGGTGTCGGCGGCTGGGGCTGGGTCTGGCCGCTCCTTCCTCCTTTGCCCCCGCCCGCTGGCTCCTCCGCCCCCTCGCCGCGGGATCCCACCTGTTAGAGCCGCCGCCGCCGCCTCGGCTCGTCCTCGCCCGGGGCGCCGTGCGCAACGACGGGCTGCTGCTTCTGCTGCTGCTTCTGCTGGCCGGCGAGGGACGGGGCGGGGCGCGCCGGCGGGCCAAGGACGCGATGCGGAGCCGGGGCAAGGACGGCGCGGCTGCCCGGCGACGAGGCGGCCGGGGAAGGAGGGAGGGAGGGAGGGGCGCCCCGGGGGCAGCCAGGCGGCCACAGGGGGCGCTCCGGGCCTGGCCAGCCGGGAGGAGGGCGCCCGGGAGAGAGCCGGACACGCTGCCAGGCGGGCGCGAAGCGGGGAGGCGGACCCGGACGAGGCCGGCCGACGCCACCCCGAGGGCGCTGCTGGGTCGCCGGCAGGTGCGCCGCTTTCCCGGCCCAGGTTAGAGACCTGCAGCGGCGTCGCGCTGACCTCATTGGCAGCCGGTGCCGACGAGCATGTGCAGAATGCCCTCGCCGCTGACTAGCGGGCCGGGGGCGTGGCGTCGCCCCAGCACGTGGGAAAGGAGAAAAGAGGGGTGTCTGAGCATGTGCAGAGTGTTCCCGGGGAGAGAGGGAAAGGGTTAGGGGCCCGCTTCTCAACGCGTGACGGATTAAAAGACACAGCGCCCTTGAATTTGTGCAGAATCAAGATTGATTTTGGGATACGGTACTTCGGTTGCGGTGCGATCCTGTGCATAATTACCAAGGAGTAAGCCCGGTTGAAAAGCATGTGGTTTTTTTCATCATCACCTTGTCAGTGGCTCTCCGATTTTATTTTTTGAATTTCCAAGCAACTTTTCATTCAAATGAGTCTCAGAGCATCTTACAAACAATAAATAGCAGTAACATAACAGAACACACATGATTTTTTTTATTCTGAATACAGCATAAATAATAAAAAGTAACTAACAAATCAATAAAACAATTACAATATATTAAAAAAACGTTAACAAGAAAGCAATGAAAAATAAGCTAAACGTCACAATTACAGCAAAACTCATATGATTAACAAATCGTTGCAGCATTTATAATCTATAAAACAACATTAATAACGTTAACAAAATAATTACTTAAAAGAATAAAGCTAAGTGTTGTTAAGTTCATACACACACTCTGTGCATGTGCAGAGTGCATTTTCCTCACTAGTGAGTTTGGAATTGGAGGGTTGGGGAAACAGAGCAAGGACATAAAGGGTAGTGAGGTGCTTTACTGCTCACTTCTATTGTTGTTATTATTATTAATTAATTAATAAAATGTGTATAACCCCAACAGCCAGTGTGGTGTGGTTGTTAAGAGTGGTGGACTTGTAATCTCGGAACCGGGTTCGCGTCTCCGCTCCTCCACCTGCAGCTGCTGGGTGACCTTGGGCCAGTCACACTTCTCTGAAGTCTCTCAGCCCCACTCACCTCAAAGTGTTTGTTGTGGGGGAGGAAGGGAAAGGAGATTGTTAGCCGCTTTGAGACTCCTTCGGGTAGTGATAAAGCGGGATATCAAATCCAAACTCTTCTTCTTCTTCCTATACCTGCAGCTCTCAAGGCTATTCTCAATACCTCTGGAACTAAACAGCTGTGACCCACTGGAGGAGCTACGGCCTTCGGTCTGCAACCCCTCCCTTCCTCCCAGATAATAATGGCCACTGCTAAATGGTTTAGTAAACTGGCCAAAGGCCTTTCCTCCACCCACCTCTTCTCCATTTAACTTCCCTTTCCAAGCAGACAGACAGATACATCACCGCCCTGTGGCCAGCCCTGCAGTAGGAAATTGCCTGGAGGCCAGGCCAGGCTTCGAGAGAGTATTCTGGGCCCCAAGGCAAACCAGGCCCCCCATACCCAGCCCCACAAGGCAAAGTGGGACTACATTGGACTACTGCAATGCACTCTACGTGGGGCTACCTTTGAAGGTGACCCGGAAACTACAACTAATCCAGAATGCGGCAGCTAGACTGGTGACTGGGGGTGGCTGCCAAGACCACATAACACCAGTCTTGAAAGACCTACATTGGCCCCCAGAATGTTTCCGAGCTCAATTCAAAGTGTTAGTGTTGACCTTTAAAGCCCTAAACGGCCTCGGCCCAGTATACCTGAAGGAGCGTCTCCACCCCCATCGTCCAGCCTGGACACTGAGGTCCAGCGCCAAGGGCCTTCTGGCGGTTTCCTCATTGAGAGAAGCAAAGCTACAGGGAACCAAGCAGAGGGCCTTCTTGGTGGTGGCACCCGCCCTGTGGAACGCCCTCCCACCAGATGTCAAAGAGAAAACAACTATCTGACATTCAGAAGACATCTGAAGGCAGCCCTGTTCAGGGAAGTTTTTAATGTGTGACATCTTAGTGTATTTTTGGTCATTGTGGAAGCCGCCCAGAGTGGCTGGGGAAACCCAGCAAGATGGGCGGGGTACAAATAAAAAATTATTATTATTATTATGAAATGATGGAGATATGGACTGCCCTTCAAAAAGCACCGCTCCCTATGCTCTACGACTCCCATCCAGCGGGTTTCCCCACTTCTCCTACACCTCCCTTTCAACTTTCCCTGGCTGTAGCGGGCTCATTTCAAAGTTTGCAATCCTCTACACACACCTCTGAAAACAATAGGGAAGGCATGTACAGGATCGCACTTGCTCAAGTGCTAACCCTCTCCCCCCAGGTCTGAAGCTACTCTAGAAATTTAAAGAGGACCCCCACCCCCTCTTAAAATCAGCCCTCTTAAAATTGGTTTCATTTCCCCTTAAAAATCCAACAGATGTGTAAGCGATGGAAGTCAATCAATGAATTTTTTTTATTATTTTCATATTGAGATATTTGTAGAATATAGAAGAAATTCTTCCAACTTTTCTTCTTTTCTCTTTATTTCTTCTTTTCTCTTTTCTTCTTTTTTCCTCTTTTGTTCCTTTTTTCGTGTATATGTGCTTATTTGAAGTGCATATGTGTGTATGTATTCACAGTGTTTTGCTTATATTTTGTAACAATTATGTTAAATAAAAAAATAATCCAACAGATGTGTTCTTATCATGGGCAAACTGTCATGAGCATCAGGGAATGTGGAGCATTGCAAATGGCAAGACCTGAGCTGGACCTTCCCAGTTTATTATGTATTTATGTATTGCATTTATATATAAATTAATAAACAACAATAACAATAATACCACCTTAAGTTCCAGGGATGGGACGCGGGTGGCGCTGTGGGTAAAAGCCTCAGCGCCTAGGGCTTGCCGATCAGAAGGTCGGCGGTTCGAATCCCTGCGACGTGGTGAGCTCCCGTTGCTCAGTCCTTGCTCCTGCCAACCTAGCAGTTCGAAAGCACGTCAAAGTGCAAGTAGATAAATAGGTACCACTCTGGCGGGAAGGTAAACGGCGTTTCCGTGTGCGGCTCTGGCTCGCCAGATGCAGCTTTGTCATGCTGGCCACGTGACCCGGAAGTGTCTCTGGACAGCGCTGGCCCCCGGCCTCTTGAGTGAGATGGGCGCACAACCCCAGAGTCTGTCAAGACTGGCCCGTACGGGCAGGGGTACCTTTACCTTTACCTTTACCTTTAAGTTCCAGGGAGGTCAAGGCGGCAGGCATGGTTCTCCCGCTCCTCATTTAATCCCTACAACACTTAAGCAGGAAGAACCAGCTGCACAAATATAAGATGGGCGACACGTGGCTTTGCCAGTAGTACATGTGAAAAGGATCTAGAGGGCTTAGTAGACCACAAGCTTAACATGAGTCAGCAGTGTGATGCAGCAGCAAAAAACACTAATGCTATTCTGCGTTGTGTCAGCAGAAGTATAGTGTCCCGACCAAGGGAAGTCCTATAGTCCCACTATGTTCTGCCTTGATCAGACCACACAATGAATATTGTGTCCAGTTCTGAGCGCCACAATTTAAGAAGGATGTTGACAAACTGGACCCCTTCAATGCAGGAATCCCAGCTAAAGCATCCATGACAGATGACTATCCAATCTCTGCTTAAAAACTTCCAAGGAAGGAGTATGTTTATTTAGGGAGAGCCAGTGTGGTGTAGTGGTTAAGAGCAGTGGGCTCATAATCTGGTGAACCAGGTTCGCGTCCCTGCTCCTCCACATGCAGCTGCTGGGTGACCTTGGGCCAGTCATACTTCTCTGAAGTCTCTCAGCCCCACTCACCTCACAGAGTGTTTGTTGTGGGGGAGGAAGGGAAAGGAGAATGTTAGCCGCTTTGAGACTCCTTCGGGTAGTGATAAAGCGGGATATCAAATCCAAACTCTTTTCCTTAGTATGTTTCCCTATGTTAGGTACTTTACAATTATTATCCCACTTCATTCTCATAATATGCTTTTCTCTGTCTTACATACCTAATGTACTACAGTGGTACCTCTGGTTGCAAACAGGATCCGTTCCAGAGGCCTGTTTGCAACATGAAAAGCTTGCAACCTAAAGCGCCATATCTACGCAGCGCGATTTGGCACTTGTGCACATGCGCGAAGCGCGATTTAGCACTTCTGCGCATGCGCGAGCGGTGAAACCCGGAAGTAACCCTTTCCGGTACTTCCGGGTCGCCGCGGGACGCAACCTGAAAAAACGTAACATGAAGCAAACGTAACACAAGGTATGACTCTACAGCCACAGCATAGCAGACGCTGTAACTCTCCCGAGGTTTGCCTTCAGCCCCAAAGGCTCCCTCCTCCACGGTCTCCAGCCATGATCTCCTACCAACAACCCAGTGAAAGATTAGACCTACTGTAGCACTCATGCAGTCTCTGTGTGTTTACTGAGACATTTAAACAATGAGTAATTTTAATTCCATTCTTTGGTCAAAACCACTTGGAATTATATAACCCTTGAAGTTTATCACACCTCGTTTTTGCTTTCCTTATGGGGAATTTCATCCAGAATTCTGCAAAGGGGCCTTAACTGCCGTCCGTGGAAGCATTCCTGCATTGTAGGGGGTTGGACTAGTTCTACGATTCTGTCATTCTATGACTTATAAACAAATGTGGGCATTTAATATGAGCTTTGTAGGAGCCAAGATGCTGCTTGGAAGCTTCAGTGGGGACCAAGAAGGGGTTGTGCATTTCTGCCGTGAAGCTGAACTCTTAATGGGGCGAGGCTCTCATTTCGGGATCTAATCGCCACCTGGGTTTTTAAAAATGCTACAGATTTTGTCACAGGAAGGAGCTTTGCTTTGCTTCTCCTGGTAAAGCTACGGCTGCTTATTTCCACAGTGATGTCAGCAGGAGGCGTCATACAGTTCCTTTTAGTGACAAATATCTTAATTGTGACATTGCTTTCTTTTGAGACTAGCAGCCTTGATGTTCACCAAGAACCCTTGTCCCTTGTTTCCTTTCCCTTCTTAACTATTTGCATGTGTAAATGTCTCTTGGAAGAATCTTCCCAGGCTAAGCAGTCGCCCTCTGAGTAGCTCAAGGAGTCAGATCTGTGGCTCAGTGTGCACCAGTCTTGCCTTTCTTAAATGCACACGCCCTCCAACATTTGTCCGATGAAAATAGGGACGTCCCATTCCATAATGATAATTTTACTATTTATACCCCACACTTCTCGCTGGGTTCCCCAGCTCCTCTGGGCAGCTTCCAACATATATAAAAACATAATAAAACATTAAACATTTTTAAAAACCTATTCCCTATACAGTGGATGCTCAGATTGGGAACATGATTCGTGCGGGAGGCACGTTCGCAAACTGCAGCATTCGCAACCTACAGTGCTGCGCATGCGCGGTTTGCGATTTGGCGCTTCTGTGCATGTGCAAAGCACAATTTAGTGCTTCTGCACATGCGCAAGCGCCAAAACCTGGAAGTAACCCTTTCCGGTACTTCCAAGTTCGGCGTGGTGTGCAACCCGAAAAAGCGCAACCTGAAGCGTCTGTAACCCGAGGTATGACTGTACAGGATTGCCTTCAGACAGCTCGGGGGTCAGATAGCTCCATACCCTCCAACGTTTCTCCAGTGAAAACAGGGACATCCTAAGGAAAAGTGAGACATTCTGGGATCAGATCAGAAACCGGGACGGCTTCTCTAAATCAGGGATGTCCCTGGAAAATAGGGACACTTTGAGGGTCTGCATGCACGTGAAGACAATGAAGAAGAAGAAGAAGAGTTTGGATTTGATATCCCGCTTTATCATTACCCAAAGGAGTCTCAAAGCGGCTAACAATCTCCTTTCCCTTCCTCCCCCACAACAAACACTCTGTGAGGTGAGTGGGGCTGAGAGACTTCAAAAAAGTGTGACTGGCCCAAGGTCACCCAGCAGCTGCAGGTGGAGGAGCGGAGACGCGAACCCAGTTCCCCAGATTATGAGTCTATCGCTCTTAACCGCTACACCACACTGGCTCCCCAAGGAATTGCGTCATGCTTGGCCTAAAATTTCACCCAGTAGCAATGGCTGAATACAGATCACAGGGCAAAACACCCTCTTGGCTTTCAAAACTGCAGGCCAGGCATTTGCAAAGTCAATGAGTAGAGATCTGTTCGACAGTGGAATCATCTCCCTCAGGAAGTGGTGGGCTCTCTCCTTCATTTGAAAATTTCAAGCAGAGGTTGGGTGGCCACGTGTCATGGATGCTTAAGCTGAGATTCCTGCATTGCAGGGGGTTGGACTAGATGACCCTCAGGGTCCCTTCCGACTCTGCACTTCCATGATTCTATCTTCTCCAATGTTCAGTGGGGTGCAAAGACTGGGGCTCAGACAATCATCCTTGGAAGATTAGGTGTGTTATAAGTTAGGTATGTTATAAGTTAGTCCCCATCTTCCTGCGTGAATTGCAAACAAATTGCCCAAGCAAACAGAGAAATGCAAATCCTCGTGATGCAACCATCCAGTTCTGTCTCAGGCAGGCGAAAGGGTCATGCTGTGTTACTGTTAATTGATAGGAAAGATCCAAGTTTGGCTTGCTGGCTCTTAAATGCTGCTATTCAGGGTTTTGACCTCGGATGAGAAAGATTCTGGAAAGCAGCTGTGTTGGTTTGCTGAAGGAAAAAATAAACAGCCGAATTTGTGAGGTGCCTTGAAGACAAACACAGCGTAGTTCAGAAATTGTGTACTCTTTCATCAGAATGTCCACCTGCGTGAGATTATCATGTAGGCCAACCTTCACCAATTTAGTGCTTTCCAGATGTTGAGGACTACAATTCCCAGAAGCCCCTGTTAGCACGTCCTCTGAAGGGCATGAGTTTTCGCCCCAACAAATCAATTGTACAAATCAGATATCTTGAGGCAAAAAGGAGTGAGGCCCAATGTATTGGCCCTCGGATCAGAGAGATGGAAACTGATCTTGGGTTCAGTCCACCAGTTAGAAATTGTGGACCACTGTGAGCAAATGGATATGAAGATGGTCCCGTTTGCAGCAGCAAACTCTTTAAAATGATGTTACGTGGAATGATGAAACATGGACCGAACAAAGCTTTACGGAATACTGTAAAAGTCTTAAAATAGCTATTCACGAAATGGTCGCTGGGCACCCTTCTCTTCTGATGCTTCCCAGAACGACTTCGCTCCCTGCACGCATTTGCATGGCACTTTGGTTCCTACTGTCAGTGTGGTGTAGTGGTTAAGAGCAATAGACTCGTAATCTGAGGAACCGGGTTCGGGTCTCCGCTCCTCCACATGCAGCTGCTGGGTGACCTTGGGCCAGTCACACTTCTCTGAAGTCTCTAAGCCCCACTCACCTCACAGAGTGTTTGTTGTGGGGGAGGAAGGGAAAGGAGATTGTGAGCCGCTTTAAGACTCCTTAAGGGGAGTGAAAGACGGGATATCAAATCCAAACTCTTCTTCTTCTTCATTACTGGAAAGCGAAGAAAGGAAAACGTAGTTACCCAAAACTAAGGTTGCCAACTTTTTTTTTACTCGTTACGTTTCCTGCTGAAAGCAGCTTAGTCAGCAGGCATTAGCAGGTGAAATAGATGTTGCCATGTCATGAAAAGCTTTGCCTGCTGATTTCCGTAGCTCAGATTGCTACTTAAGATCCAGCCTTTAAAACAACAACAAGCAATAGTGGTCATTTTTTAAGGCCTGCTTTTCTACCCCACACCAGCAATGCCGGTTCCCCATTCCTGGAAAACAGCTGTTGTTGCTGCTGTTAAATTTTGTATACTGCCCGCAGGTCTCAGGGCGGTTCACAACATAAAATCACAATATAAAAACACAAAATACATAATAAAAACAAAAACAGGAATAACCCAATAATAATGGGTGTTTGAACAGTGGAGCTAGACTTTTTTTTAAGTGTTAAGCCCTAGTGGGGGAGAGAGGTATCTGGGCTCCACTTCAGGTCGGAAAACGTCTTGTTGATTCATAAAAAATATTTGTATATCGCTATAACGTAAAAAAATATCAACGCAGTTTACAGCATTGAAAATATAAAACCATACTATAAGACAATAAAAAGTTTTAAACAGATAACCTGTTAACCATTGTGGAGACATTATTCTTAATTGCCTGCAAGGGCCTGGCAGAATAGAACTTTTTCAGCATTTGTTTGTAGGGGTTTTTTTATTCTCTGCATGTTATAAAATTGCATATATCCTTAATTTATCTGACTAGGTAAAGGTAAAGGGACCCCTGACCATTAGGTCCAGTCGTGACAGACTCTGGGGTTGCGGCGCTCATCTCGCTTTACTGGCCGAGGGAGCCGGTGTACAGCTTCCGGGTCATGTGGCCAGCAGGACTAAGCCGCTTCTGGCGAACCAGAGCAGCGCATGGAAACGCCGTTTACCTTCACGCCAGAGCAGTACCTATTTATCTACTTGCACTTTGACGTGCTTTCGAACTGCTAGGTTGGCAGGAGCAGGGACCGAGCAACAGGAGCTCACCCCACTGCGGGGATTCGAACTGCTGACCTTCCGATCGGCAAGTCCTAGGCTCTGTGGTTTAACCCACAGCGCCACCTGCATCCCTTTATGAACCATCCTAGTAGGGCAGTAATTGTTCCTTGATAATTTGTCATCCCCCTCCATGATGGAACCTGGGGTGACCCCCCACGCCCCTGGTTGCTGCTGCTTTCTTTGGGTGCCAGGATGGGCAGGCAACGGCTTGGCAGATCCTCCTTGGCCTTTGAATCCACCCTTGAACTGGGAGGAGAGGAGGCCTGTATAACATCATCTACCTACTCCTTTGTTGCTGACCCTTTTCTTCTACTACCTGCTGCTTCAGCCAGCAAAGCTTCAGGTGTGTTTGGAGTTTGGCTGTGGGAAGGCAGCCAAAGGAATGGGGAAGGAACAGGAGGAAGAAAGAGCGCCCGGTTCACCTCCCAATTCAAAAGGGGATTTAAAGGAACCATCCAAGGCCAAGTATTCCTCTCAGGAAACTGAAGTTGCCCTGCCCGTCTGGCCACGCCGATTTGCCCAGGTGGGACTGTCATATCTGAGAAGCACTGAAAATTAAGACAGATGCCAGATTTTGGGTTGAGATAAATTGCCCTGGCTTTTGCCCTAAGCCGACACAGCACCATGATGATTATGGAAGCTGAGAACCCCGCTGGATGCGGCCAATGGCCCATCTCGGCAGCATCCTGGTCTCACAGTGGCCAACCAAATGCCGGTGGGAAACCCACAAGCAGGATCCAAGCACAAGACCAACTCTCCCCTGCTGTGGTTTCCAGCTACTGGCATTCAGAAGCATCACTGCCCCCCCAACTGTGGTGGCAGAGTAGAGCCATCCTGGCTAGTAATAATAATAATAATAAATAAATAAATAAATAAATAAATAAATAAATAAATAAATAAAAAATAAAGTTGGCTCAGAGCGGCTAACAACAATAAAAGTAACACAACATTCTAAAATCAATTCATTCTAAAATCAATTCAGAATCAAATTAATGGCAACCATTGGGCTAGAGTTCTATGAGGATTACCAAAGGAGGGGTCAGACTGTGCCCTGGCCAAAGGCCTGGTGGAACAGCTCTGTCTTGCAGGCCCTGCGGAAAGATGTCAAGTCCCGCAGGGCTCTGGTCTCTTGTGGCAGAGCGTTCCACCAGATCGGGGCCACAGCCGAAAAAGCCCTGGCTCTGGTTGAGGCCAGCCTAACCTCCCTGTGGCCTGGGACCTCCAAGATGTTTTTGTTTGAAGACCGTAAGGTCCTCCGTGGGACATACCAGGAGAGGCGGTCCCGTAGGTACGAGGGTCCTAGGCCGTATAGGGCTATAAAGGTTAAAACCAGCACCTTAAACCTGATCCTGTACTCCACCGGGAGCCAGTGCAGCTGGTATAGTAGCCATCGGTTCTCCTCTCCTCCTCCATGAATTTGTCCAATCCTCTTTTAAACTCATCCAGGTTGGTGGCCATCCCTGCCTCCTGTGGCAGTGAGTTCCACTGTTTAACTCTGTGCTGCATGAAGAAAGACTTCCTATTTTCTGTCCTGAATCTTCCAAGAGATGGGCCTCTCTCTCTATGAGATGAGCGGATCTCCCTGTTGCCATATCCCAACACGATGTTCCGCTACAGATGTCCTACTGGATGTGCCTGCAACCAGGGGCGGGGCCTTCTTTGCGGTGGCCCCTCCGAAACTCAGCACTGGTTAGAAACAGACTTGTGCCTCCCCCATCACACAAGCAAACCAACCAACCACACTGCAACCAACTGAACACAACCAAGCAAGCTTGTACCTTCCAATCTCTTGCCAATAAAAATAAATATATTAATAAAGGACGTACCCACATGATGCTGACACAAAAACACAGCACAAACACTATGCAATAGGTCGAAAGATCATTATCCTCCCCATCTCCTTCCCTCCCTCCCTCTCTTTTCCCCCAATGTCTATGACAAATATGTCTCATATGGAATATAAGCAAACTGTGAAAAAGAATCTATGAACTGAAAATGGAGATGCTACATGTACTTTTCTTTGTTCATTTGTTTGTTTGATAACGTAAATAAATCATTAATTAAAAAATAATTTTAAAAAAACCCGTACTTGTGCACACAAAGCTTTTCTGGTTTTCAGGAGTTAATAAATGGTGCCCTTTGGGCTGATCTGTTACGCTTTACATTAGTGCATTGCCATTTTCCTGCTTTTTTCGAAACCTTTTAAACCGGCATACCAGCTTGTGACGCTTTATAACGGCCTTTATAAATAAAATAAAAGAACGCAGTTACCTGCCATGTATGCTTTGGCTACAATTCTATGATTCTATGAGTCCGTGGTACTTACCGTAACTTCTGATCTGCTGGGATGCTGGAGGGCAAGCGAGAAGTTCAGGTCAGTCTGAGAGAGATTTCTATATACATCTCACAGGTTGCTTGAGAGGTGGCAGGTGCCAACAGAGGCACTGAAGTCTTTAAATTTTCTGCGCTGGGGGGAGTGAAATCCTCAAAAAGGATGTTACCGTATTTTTCGCTCTATAAGACACACCAGACCATAAGACGTACCTAGTTTTTGGAGGAGGAAAACAAGAGAAAAAAATATTCTGAATCTCTGTGCAGTGAAAGCAGCAATCCCTGTTACTGTTCTGGCTTCTGGGATAGCTGCGCAGCCTGCATTCGCTCCATAAGACGCACACACATTTCCTCTTACTTTTTAGGAGAGAAAAAGTGAGTCTTATAGAGCAAAAAATACGGTACTTTTTCCTGTATGCCACAACAGCTGTGAGAATATTGCTAGCGAAGAATTGGAAGAAACAAGATTTACCAACTATTGAAGAATGGCAGATGAAGATGATGGACTATATGGAACTTGCCGAACTAACCGGGAGACTCTGAGACCAGAGAGAAGAGACGGTGGAAGAAGACTGGAAGAAGTTTAAGGAATATTTGAAAAAATATGTTAATATTTAAATCTTAGAATAGCTTTGGAAGTGGATATAGGCTGTAGGGTTAGAAGTAGAAGATAGTGTGTTTTAAAATAGTATTATTTGCAAGTGATGAAATGTGAAGTTATTTTAAGTGTGCTTAAAAAAAAAGATGGTGAGAAATTATGAAATATGTAAACTGCTAAAGATGAAGTAAAATGAAAATCAGATAGGTGGGACTTGGGGAAGCCCACTTAACAATGTTTAGAAAAATAAGGATATGACAAGAATTTGTTTGTATTGTTTGTCTTTTCTGTTTGTGTTTTTTATTTGTGTTATAAAATGAATAAGAAAATTTGGAAATAAGTAAATAAATTTTCTGCGCTGGAAAAAGCTATGACTCGGGGGGGGGGGGGCCTTTGGGCACAGGACTCTATCCCCCACCCCCAAATTTTTGGAGGTAGGATTGTCAGCCTACCAGAAGACGAACAGTCTGGCTTGCTCTTGCACCTCCGATTCACAGAAAGGAGCTGGTGAAACTTTCCGCAGCACGGAAGAAATTCGCATTGTCACATGCTAATGTCTGCTGGTCAGACTGCCATACCAGGGGAGAGATCTTCCTGCCTCACCTTCCTCAGGTGGCAACCTCACCTGTCTTGTGGAGACACTGCCAAACCGTTGCAGAGCCTGCAAAGTCGGCCAAAATCCTCTCTCCTAAAAAAGACTCTGGAAAGTACCAAAGTCACAAGGTGGTTAGATTGGACTCAACTAGGGCCAGGGCCTTTTCAGTACTGGCCCCGACTTGGTGGAAAGCTCTATCCCAAGAGACTAGGGCCCTGCGGGACTTGACATCTTTCTGCAGGGCCTGCAAGACAGAGCTGTTCCGTCTGGCCTTTGGTTTGGACTTGGTCTGACCCTTATGTTTCCCTCCCCTTCTGGTTTTGATCTATGGGCCATGGATGGTCCGGGAATCAGCATGTTTTTACATGAGTAGAATGTGTCCTTTTATTTAAAATGCATCTCTGCGTTCTTTGTGGGGCCTGCCTAGTGTTTTTACACGACTCAGCGGTTCTCAACCTGTGGGTCCCCAGATGTTGTTGGACTACAACTCCCATCATCCCTGAGCTCTGGCCTTGCTAGCTAGGGGTGATGGGAGCTGTAGTCCAACAACATCTGGGGACCCACAGGTTGAGAAAGGCTGAATGTGTGCTCTTATTTAAAATGCATCTCTGGGTTATTTGTGGGGCATAGGAATTCGTTCATTCATCCCCTCAAAAAAAAAATTGTCCGGCCCCCCACAAGGTCTGAGGGACAGTGGACCGGCCCCCTGCTGAAAAAGTTTGCTGACCCCTGGGTTAGAGTGTTGGACCATGACCTGGGAGAGCAGGGTTCGAATCCCCACTCAGCCATGAAGTTCACCTTGGGCCAGTCCCTTGCTCCTAGCCTCACCTACCTCGCAGGGTTGGCGTGAGGATAATATGGGAAGGAGGAGAACTATCTATGCCACCTTGAGCTCTTTGAAGGAAACAGGTGATATATAAACAAAAAAGGAATGTGTTTGGTTGTGAGTCTCTTTGGGCAAGACAAAGAGGCAAGCGAATTAAACGAATGAATGAAAATGTGCCTTTTGCTTCCTCTTTTGGCCTTGCAGCAGTTCCCATGCAGCATGCATGACTGGAAAAGATGCTAACTGGATGATTGCTCTGGGACATGAAGCACATATCAAAATAATGCTGTGGAGTGGCATTTCCCTTCCCGCAGTTTCCTTTGCTAGACATCAGTTTGAAAATTGGCTGCCTTTGGAAGATCCTGGTGCTTTGTTATTTTATTCGCTTAGATTTTAAACCTAAGCTGACTCCTCCTCACCCCAGGTTTCCTAATAATAATAATAATAATAATAATAATAATAATAATAATAATAATATATTATTTATACCCCGCCCATCTGGCTGGGTTTCCCCAGCCACTCTGGGCGGCTTCCAACAGAATATTAAAATACAATAGTCTATTAAACATTAAAAGCTTCCCTAAACAGGGTGCCTTCAGATGTCTTCTAAAAGTTTGGTAGTTGTTTTCCTCTGATTTCCTTCAGAATGGAGAGGTGTGATCTTCTTGCAGTCCATGGGACTCTCAAGAGTCTCCTCCAGCACCAGAATTCAAAAGCATCAATTCTTCAGCCATCAGCCTTCTTTATGGTCCAGCTCTCACTTCCGTACATAACTACTGGGAAAACCATGGCTTTAACTATATGGACCTTTGTCAGCAAGGTGATGTCTCTGCTTTTTAAGATGCTGTCTAGGTTTGTCATTGCTTTTCTCCCGAGAAGCAGGCATCTTTTAATTTCGTGACAGCTTTCACCATCTGCAAGTGGTCATGGAGCCCAAGAAAGTAACATCTCTCACTGCCTCCATTTCCTAGAGTGGGGCACAAAATATACTTGGGTCGTGTAAAATGCAGGGGGTTGGACTAGATGACCCTCGGGGTCCCTTCTAACTCTACATTTCTGTGATTCTGTGAGTCTATGATAAACCCTTACAATGCGGGAATCTCAGCTGAATAATCCTCAATACACACACGAGACGTAACAGGCTGCGTTCTTAGATAAATAAGGTATACTCTTCATCGTATCAAATTGTAAATTTCAACAGAAGTAACTCATAAAGTTCAACAAATGGAAAAAGCAGAAGACCCAGTGGATCAGATCGTTCTCTTGTCAGTTCATGTATAAGGTCCATATGTGACCAGAGGTTTGTTTGTTGTTGTTTTGTCAGTGGAATCTCAGCTAAAGCATCCAAGACAGATGGTTATTCAACCTCTGCTTTAAAAGCTCCAAGGAAGGAAAGTCCACGACCTCCTGGGGGAGACTCTCTCACTGTCAAACTGCTCTTACTGTCAGAAAATTATTCCTGATGTTGAGTTGGAATCTCCCTTCTTGCAACTTGAATTCATTGGTTTGAGTACTACTCTCCAGAGCAGGAGAAAACAAGTTTGTTCCCTCTAACGTGTGACAGGCCTTCAGATATTTGAAGGTGGCTATCCTATCTCTTTGATGCTTTTGAATTCTGGTGCTGGAGGAGACTCTTGAGAGTCCCATGGACTGCAAGAAGATCAAACCTATCCATTCTTAAGGAAATCAGCCCTGGGTGCTCCCTGGAAGGACAGATCCTGAAGCTGAGGCTCCAAGACTTTGGCCGCCTCATGAGAAGAGAAGACTCCCTGGAAAAGACCCTGATGTTGGGAAAGATGGAGGGCACAAGGAGAAGGGGACAGCAGAGGACAAGATGGTTGGACAGTGTTCTCAAAGCTACCAGCATGAGTTTGACCAAACTGCGGGAGGCAGTGGAAGACAGAGGTGCCTGGCGTGCTCTGGTCCAGGGGGTCACAAAGAGTCGGACATGACTAAACAACTAAACAAAAACAACATCCTATCTCTTCTCAGTGCCCTCTTTTCCAGGCTAACCATACCCAGCTCCTTCAACCGTTCCTCATCAGGCTTGGCTTCCAGACCCTTGACCATCTTGGTCGCCCTCCTCTCCACACCTTCCAGCTTGTCAACATCCTTCCTAAATTGGGGCACCCAGAATTGGACACAGTATTCCAGGTACTGTCTAAAGTTCCTCATCTGTGACTAAACTGTGCCATACATCCAATGTGGTGGGGCCCTCCCAGCAGATGTCAAAGAGAAGAACAACTATCAGACTTTTAGAAGACATCTGAAGGCAGCCCTGTTTAAGGAAGCTTTTAATGTTTAATAGGTTATTGTATTTTAATATTTTGTTAGAAGCTGCCCAGAGTGGCTGGGGAAACCCAGCAGATGGGCGGGGTATAAATTATTATTATTATTATTATTATTATTATTATTATTATTATTATTATCCTGGTATGCAATCCTCAGGCCTGCCCCTCATCAATGGATAGGAATATTAATTTGTTGTTGTTGTTGTTTAGTCGTTTAGTCATTTAGTCGTGTCCAACTCTTCGTGACCCCCTGGACCAGAGCACGCCAGGCCCTCCTGTCTTCCACTGCGTCCCGCAGTTTGGTCAAACTCATGCTGGTAGCTTCGAGAACACTGTCCCACCATCTCGTCCTCTGTCGTCCCCTTCTCCTTGTGCCCTCCATCTTTCCCAACATCAGGGTCTTTTCCAGGGAGTCTTCTCATGAGGCGGCCAAAGTCTTGCAGCCTCAGCTTCAGGATCTGTCCTTCCCGTGAGCACTCAGGGATGATTTCCTTCAGAATGGAGAGGTTTGATCTTCTTGCAGTCCACGGGACTCTCAAGAGTCTCCTCCAGCACCAGAATTCAAAAGCATCAATTCTTCGGTGATCAGCCTTCTTTATGGTCCTATGTGGACCTTTGTTGGCAAGGTGATGTCTCTGTTTTTTAAGATGCTGTCTAGGTTTGTCATTGCTTTCCTCCCAAGAAGCAGGCATCTTTTAATTTCATGACTGCTGTCACCATCTGTAATGATGAATATTAATTTATTTCATTATAATTGTACCCCACCTTTCCTCCAAAGAGCTCAAGGGGGCATATATGATTTTTATTTATTTATTTTTCTGCTCTCCCCATTTTCCCCTTCACAGGTTAGGTTAGGCTAAGAGGTCACCCCAGCGAGCTTCATGGCCAAGTGAGGAACAGAACCCAGGTCTCCCTGGTCCAACACTCTAACCACTGCACCACACTGCCTCTCAGTCTTGAAGGAGAGGAAGAGATGGGTTTCCAGTCAGAGCACAACCACCCACCCACGAGTGAAGTGGGCCACCAATCCTGGTTCTGGGTTAGCCACACATAACCTGATACCTTAGCAGGCTGGCTGGACCCCTGAGATGCACCCACCGGCAAAGTTTCACTTCTCAAACTATAGAACTATTTTTGAAACTCTCAGCTTCCTTCTTTTTTTTCATGGGAGGGGGGAAAACAGCAAACAAACCCGACTTGAAGATGGGCATCTCTGAAGCATTGTAACGGGAGGCTTTTACCTCGCCAGGAAACCCGCCCCCCCCATTAACCCACAAAACATGCCCCAAATGTTCCAGGACTTCCTCGGGCTTTTAGGTTCCTCCTTTTTCATAAAACTGCATCTTTGAAAAACAGAGGGCAGGCCTGGCAGCTGCAGACTGTATAGGCCAGGTGTGAGGCAGGAGGGCGCCCATCAAGTCGTCGTCGTCGCCCCCCCCCCGAGCCCTGGCAACGAGGCACACGGCTCTACATCTTGGCTGTCACTGAACTCAGCGCCCACACAGCTCTGGGCACAAGGAAGCAGAAATCCACATCCAGAAATTTCAGAGCTGCCAGGCTGAAGATGTTTGCTGCGTTCTGCTCAGAGGGTTGTTTTTAAAGCACATCCGTGGAACCAGGGTGCTCTAATCTATGTATGTGCCCATTAATTAACACACACATAGGAGCAGAAGTTCCAGTTACAGATAGGTAGCCGTGTTGGTCTGCCATAGTCAAAACAAAAATTTTTTTCCTTCCAGTAGCACCTTAAAGACCAACTAAGTTAGTTGTGGGATACATGGATTGTAGAGGGTTCTTAATTCTAAGACCCTTGGGTATAATGTCCAGGTTCTTGCATTTAGTAAGAAAGAAGATATCAGTCTGTACCTGTGCAAGTTTCTTGGTGAGGTTGATGGACTTCCATTTCATGCGGCTCAATGTGGTCTAACTTAGTTGGTCTTTAAGGTGCTACTGGAAGGAATTTTTTTTTTGTTTTGACTATAGGAGCAGAAGTGAGGGTGCTGTGACCACACTCGCCCTGAAAACCTCAGAAAGAACAAACATACACACTAATAATAATAATAATAATAATAATAATAATAATAATAATAATAATTTATTTATACCCCGCCCATCTGGCTGGGCTTCCCCAGCCACTCTGGGCGGCTTCCAACAAAATATTAAAATACTGTAATACATCAAACATTAAAAGCTTCCCTAAAGAGGGCTGCCTTCAGATGTCTTCTAAAAGTCTGGTAGTTGTTCTCTTTGACATCTGGTGGGAGGGTGTTCCACAGGTCGGGTGCCACCACCGAGAAGGCCCTTTGCCTGGTTCCCTTTAACTTGGCTTCTTGCAGTGAGGGAACCGCCAGAAGGCCCTCGGATCTGGACCTCAGTGTCCGGGTAGAACGATGGGGGTGGAAACGCTCCTTCAGGTATACAGGACCGAGGCTGTTTAGGGCTTTAGAGGTCAACACCAACACTTTGAATTGTGCTCGGAAACATACTAGGAGCCAATGTAGGTCTTGTCTAGGCAATGCCATGCTGTTTTGGACTACAGGAACATTTGGAGGGAGGCAGCGAGTTGGCCAAAGGCTGATCTATGCATATCTTGTGCAACTGTGATGTAAGGACAGAAGAAGAACTTTGCTGGATCCGGCCAATGGTCCGTCTAGTCCAGCAGCCTGTTCTCACAGTCGCCAACCAGATGCCCCCATGGGAATATGAGCACAAGAGCAACTCTCCCCTTCTGTGGTTTCTAGAAGCTGAAATTCAGAAGCATTGCTGTCTCTTGGCACAGAGCCCAGCCACCCTGGCGAGTGGCCATTGATAGCCCTCCCCGCCATGAATCTGTCCTCCTGCAGGAGGGAGTTCCACAGTTTATCCATGCGCCACATGAAGAAGGACTTCCTTTCATTGACCCTAAATCTTTGGACATTGCGGTGGCTTTGCAGGCTGCAATATATCACCCAACATTTCTCCAATTAATTTAATAATAATAATAATAATAATAATAATAATATTTATTTATACCCCGCCCTCCCCAGGCAAGACTGGGCTCAGGGCGGCTAACACCAGGTATAAAAACAATTGATTAAAATACAACTTAAAAACAAGATTAAGTACAACCTTAAAATGCAGCCTCATTTCGGTAGAAACTCAAATTGAGAACTTTTTGGGGATGAAAACGTCAAGTCTTCACCAAGGCCAACTATCCAGACTGGTCCTACGTGGGCCAGAAAAAAGCCAGGGAAATCCCCAAATAGGGGTTCCATCACAGAAGGAGAAAGGAAAAGGAAAGGGAAAGAGGGGAAGGAGATCAAGTTGATTCCAAGCCAAAGGCCAGGCGGAACAACTCTGTCTTACAGGCCCTGCGGAAAGAAATCAGATCCCACAGGGCCCTGGTCTCATGAGACAGAGCGTTCCACCAGGCCGGGGCCAGTGTTGAAAAGGCCCTGCCTCTGGTTGAGGCTAATCTGACTTCCTCTAGGGTGTTGCTATTTATGGACCTTAAGGTCCTCCGTGGGGCATACCGGGAGAAGCGGTCCCATAATAAATTAAAATAGGGGCATCCTATTATTATATTGGCATTGGCATTATTTCACTATTTATACCCCACCCATGGTCAAAATGGCGTCACGCGCATGCACGGAAGTGGTGAAACACGACCCGCGCACGCGCAGATGCGCAGTCACGTCTTACGTTCTATTCAGGATGTGAACGGGGCTCCGGAACGGATCCCGTTCGTATCCCGAGGTACCACTGTATTTTAATATTGTTTTTAAGTTGTATTTCAATCAATTGTTTTATATTTGGTGATAGCCGACCTGAGCTTGGTCTTGGCTGGGGAGGGCGGGGAATAAATAAATAAATAAATAATTATCATCATTATTATCTGACTGGGTTGCCCCAGCCGCTCTGGGCAGCTCCCAACATATAGAAAAACATTTTTAAAAAGAACCTTCCCTATACAGCGCAGCCTTCAGACGGCTCAGGGGTCAGATAACTCCCAACCCTCTAAAATTTATCTGACGAAAACAAGGACGTCCTAAGCAAAAGCGAGACATTTGGGGATCAAATCAGAAACCGGGACGGCTTCTGTAAATCCGGGACTGTCCCTGGAAAATAGGGACACTCAGAGGGTCTGGACACTTTGCCTTTCAGCTTGCACCAGAGCCGGAGGGGGGGGGGGGACACGGAAGCCCTCCTCCCTGGCGGGGTCCAGAAAAAAAGGGTGCTTTGGCTCTCTGTAGCCTGGAAGAGGTTAATTTTTGTGCGCCTCTCCCTGGCTGGGACGGAACATGTGTCTGTTGCTATGGTTGCGCTATACTTGAAGGGGCTGCTTGGATAATTATTGCAAGCATCCATTCTGCTACTTCCTGCCCCCCTTCCCTCTCTCTCTTTCTCTCTCTCTCTCCCAAACAAGAAGTGAGGGACAGAAGGGCCTGGAGAGAGAGAAACCCCTTCACAGGGCGGAGAAGGTGCCCAGGACGCAGGGTCCTGCTCTGCGCCTTTTGCCCTGCAGGATTACGGAGGCCCTGGGCAGCCCTTATCCGGGGAAACCAAGCAAGCAGCGCTGAATGCTAAGATGGCAAGGAGAGCGACAGTCTCTCCTCTGTGCAGCAAAATGATGGAGGAAGAAGGGGAAAACCTGTGCCAACTCCATCCAGCCCAACACAATTTCTAGTGCTCTGGTGCCAGGGCAAGGTTGCAGAGGCAGAACCGGGATGCTTTCAGATAGATTCATAGAATTGTAGAGCATCATCTAGTCCAGGGGTCAGCAACCTTTTTCAGCAGTGGGCCGGTCCACCGTCCCTCGGACCATGTGGGGGGCCGGACTATATTTTGAAGGAAAATAATAATAATAATAATAATTTATTTATACCCCGCCCATCTGGCTGGGCTTCCCCAGCCACTCTGGGCAGCTTCCAACAAAATAATAAACAGCAGTCACGAAATTAAAAGACGCCTGCTTCTTGGGAGGAATGCAATGACAAACCTAGACAGCATCTTAAAAAGCAGAGACATCACCTTGCCGACAAAGGTCCGTATAGTTAAAGCTATGGTTTTCCCAGTAGTGATGTATGGAAGTGAGAGCTGGACCATAAAGAAGGCTGATCGCTGAAGAATGGATGCTCTTGAATTATGGTGCTGGAGGAGACTCTTGAGAGTCCCATGGACTGCAAGAAGATCAAACCTCTCCATTCTGAAGGAACTCAGCCCTGAGTGCTCACGGGAAGGACAGATCCTGAAGCTGAGGCTCCAAGACTTTGGCCACCTCCTGAGAAGAGAAGACTCCCTGGAAAATACCCTGGTGTTGGGAAAGATGGAGGGCACAAGGAGAAGGGGACGACGGAGGACGAGATGGTGGGACGGTGTTCTCGAAGCTACCAGCATGAGTTTGGCCAAACTGCAGGAGGCAGTGGAAGACAGGAGTGCCTGGCGTGCTCTGGTCCAGGGGGTCACGAAGAGGCGGACACGACTAAACAACTAAATAATAATAATAATAATAATAATAATAATAATTTATTATTTGTACCCTACCCATCTTGCTGGGCTTCCCCAGCCACTCTGGGCAGCTTCCAACAAAATACTGTATTAAAATACCGCAATACATCAAACATTAAAAGCTTCCTTAAACACTTGCGCATGTTGCTCCTCCGACCCGGAAGTGGGCAGCCGTGCATCGCAGTGCCGGTAAGAGCGGTTGGCGGCAGCGGGTGGCGGAGGTTGCCACGGGCTGGATAAACGAGTCCCTCGGGCCTTATCCGGCCCGCGGACCTTAGTTTGGGGACCCCTGTCCTAGGACCTGAGGCAGGAGGAACCAACCTGTGTGGTCGCAGGAGGGAGGGACAAGCGCTGTTATTGAAGAACCTCAATGCTGTCCCAGGAAAAGAGGAAACAGGACCAAAACTGTGGTGATCCCTCATGTTTAATGAGGAGAAGATAATATGTGCCATATTATCGCCATAGAGTTGGAAGGGACCCCTAAGGGCAGGGTTAGAAACTGAGATATGAAAGGTAGGAGCCAAATGGCACCTTAAACCGAGGTTATGGGCGCAACAACGGAATGTCTAGGCATGCCTTTTTCATAACAAGAATACAAAGCTGGAAATGAATGAACTGAAGCTAAAATATTATGTTCCTTTTTCACATGCTCTAGTCCTTCCCCTGCCCACCCCCTAATATTCTTAAGAGGGTCTCTAAAAGGTCCTTCTTTCCTTCCACTCTGCAGTTTTAATCTGAAATCTTACTGCGAAAATGGTGATTGCAGAAAATTGGATGACTGAAGAAATACCAACTAAAGAACAATGGCAAGAGAAGATGATGAACTATGCAGAACTGGCAAAAATGACCGACAGATTAAGAGAAAAGGACAACAGGGACTTTGAAAAAGATTGGGAACCATTTATATTATATTTGCAGAAACAAAGAAAGTCTATAGACATGATGGCAGGATTTAAATAAACATTCACATCATTAGTATTAGAAAATGTGCAGAAGATAGAGAAATAATATGGTGTACTTATTTTCATCTTTATGTTTTTAGGTTAGATGTTATTGTATAAGTATACGATTAGTATTTTTTCTTTTAGGAGGTAGCAAGGTGGGTGAGAGGAGAAACAAATCAGAAGTGGAAGTTGGGGGAAGACCAGGAGGGGAGGGAGGAAGGAATGCATAGTAGATGTTATGGATATGAGATGTATGTAATGAATGAAAAAGAAATTAAAAATCTGAAATCTTAGGCGCAGTACTGTGCCCAGAGCTCAGAAATCGCTTGCTCTAATGAAACTGCCTGTCACAAAATGCTCCTAAAACAAAGGGAGTTTTGAACGCTGCTCCTAAAGGTCATTGAGTCCAACCCCCAATGATGCAGGAATCACTGCTAAAGGATCCCTGAGAGATGATAATCCAACCTCTGTTTAAAAACCACCAGTAAATTCTTTGTGGTGTGAGTGGGCATTATTGTCTTGGAAGATGTTTAGTAAGGTCAATTCTGGGATGTTTTCTAATACTTGCTTGGTTATTTTACTTATTTGGTTCTTGTCCAGAATAGTTGGATTTTGGGGCACTCCCACCACATGTGGAGGTATGTGCCTATGGAGGTGCACCCTCTCCAGCATTTTGGTGAGGTTCCTGGGCGTATTAGCGCTAGTTTTCTTGGTGTTAGGTACCACCTATAGGTGAGTTTTAGAGTGAGTTATTTTCTTTTCGTTGATCAATGAAACTGATTTGTAAAAATGTTACATGGGGGGAAAAATACGAGAGACATTGCAAACACTTTTGTAAATCAAGAAAATCTTTAATAAAATAAAAAAGAGAGGGGGGAAACCGCCAGTGAAGGACAGTTCACTGTCTTCTGCCATCTCCAACTAGATACCAGAAAGACAGGTCAGGCAACCATAGAACAGAAAGCGCTTGAAGAACAAGGAACTAAAATATGCAAAATGACACCAGCTAATCCTCCAATTTTTCCAGACAAAAAAGGCCTGGGAAAGAGAGAGCCCAGAGAAAGCATTGTTTGGACATTGCTCAGCTCAAGGTCAGGGAGAAAGGCTGGAAAAGGACAAGGACTCCCTCCAGTTTCCGTCCATCTGCCCCAAGGCTGTCTGGAATTATCTGTAGGAGGTCTTCCCAAGCCCTTCCTATCAGGTCCTTTGAACTCAAACCCTGGCGCTCTCCTGCAAGGAAAGCTATTGCTTCTTCAAAGGTGCTTAAATAATGTGTCTGATGTATGGAAGTGAGAGCTGGACCATAAAGAAGGCTGATTGCTGAAGAATGGATGCTTTTGAATTCTGGTGCTGGAGGAGACTCTTGAGAGTCCCATGGACTGCAAGAAGATCAAACCAATCCATTCTGAAGGAAATCAGCCCTGAGTGCTCACTGGAAGGACAGATCCTGAAGCTGAGGCTCCAAGACTTTGGCCACCTCATGAGAAGAGAAGACTCCCAGGAAAAGACCCTGATGTTGGGAAAGATGGAGAGCACAAGGAGAAGGGGGTGACGGGGGACGAGATGGTTGGACAGTGTTCTCGAAGCTACTAGCATGAGTTTGACCAAACTGCGGGAGGCAGTGGAGGACAAGAGTTCCTGGTGTGCTCTGGTCCAGGGGGTCACGAAGAGTTAGACACGACTAAGCAACTACCGTACTTTTCGCACCATAGGACGCACCAGACAATAGGACGCACCTTGTTTTAGAGGGGGGAGAACAAGAAAAAAAAATTCTCCCCCTCTCTGCCTAGCACCCCTTCAGCGAAGCGGCAGGAGGCGCTGTGCAGAGAGGGGGAGAATTTTCCCCCTCTTGTTTTCCCCCTCTAAAACAAGGTGCCGTTTAAGGTGCGTTTAGTCGCCTTCAGGTGGCTACCTTGGAAGCCTGGCTTCAGGTTCCTTTTGACCTGCTCTTTGGGGTTGGCGGGGGGAAGCCCACCACCAGCCCCAAAGAGCAGGTCGGGGAGCAGCAGAAAGCTTCTATGGCTTCTTTAGCCCCGCACATGCTCTCTCAGCTGGAGAGGTGGCACACGGCTAAAGGGGCTCCTGCCATAGCCGCGCTTCACCTCTCCAGCCGGGAGAGGGTAGCGGGGCTATGGCGTCTTCGCTCCATAGGACGCACACACATTTCCCTTTCATTTTTGAAGGGGGAAAAGTGTGTCCTATAGAGCAAAAAATACGGTAAACAACAACAAAGCATGCTTTGAATGTGCTTGAATACGGCTAGCATCACTGCAGACCTTTGGATGGCAAAAGGTTGTAGTTTGAGCAAAGAGAAGAGGAGTTAATACATATCCCACTTTCCCCTCTGCTAAACAGGTTCTGGTAGTTTCAGAGGCCTGGAAAAACCTGTTTGACTAATGATAACAGCAGGGCAAAGAGAAATAAAGCCTCAAAAAAGTCACTTTCAGTCCATATATAGAGAGAGAGACTCTGGAGAAAGGAGCAGTTCCTGCATAGGTGCTTTCTGACGTTAGGGTGGTTTTTGCCTTGGTCTGGAAGAGCAGCTATAAGCCACCAAAGTTTCAGGAATCCACGGGTACCAGAATGCTGTCAAGGGAGGTGTGGGCTGTTCTTAACTCTTTGAAAAGAGAAGGGCCTCCGGTAGGGGAAATTCGGCCCAGCACAGTTGCTCCTTGTGTAAGGAAAGGCACTCTTTACATAAGCAGAGGTACTTTCCTCTCTCATGCAATGCTATTTGGTTTTCCCATGGATGGGAGGGAGCAGGACTTTGAGAAAAGAAGGAGCAATACTTGCAAGAGAATTCTCCTTCTCTTATCATAGGATCATAGAATTGCAGAGTTGGAAGAGATCCCAAGGGGTCATCTAGTCCAACCCCCTGCAATCCAGCAATCACAGCTAAAGCAACCATGACAGCTGGCCATTCAACCTCTGCTTAAAAACCTCCAAGGAAGGAGAGTTCACAACCTCCCCAGGGAGACTTCCACTGTCAAACAGCTCCTTCCTGATGTTTACGTTTCTTCCTTGAAGCCATGGGTTCGAGTCCTACCCTCCAGAGCAGGAGAAAACAAGCATGCTCCCTCTTCCATGTGACAGCCCTTAAGATATTTGATGATGTCTCTCATATCTCTTCTCAGTCTCCTCTTTTCCAGGCTAAATATGCCCAGCTCCTTCAACCGTTCTTCATAAGGCTTGGTTTCCAAACCTCTGATCATCTTGGTCATCCTTCCAGCTTGTCAACACCCTTCCTAAATTGTAGTGTCCAGAACTGGACAGAGTATTCCAGATGTGGTCTGACTAAGGCAGAAAAGAGCAGGAATATGACTTTTCTTATCTGGACACTATACTTCTGTTTATGCAGCCTAGAATAGTATTAGCTTTTTTTGCTGCTGCATCGCACTGTTGACTCATATTAAGCTCCTGGTCCACCAAGATCCCTATATCCTTTTCACATGTACTGCTAGTAAGCCAGATGTCCGCCATCCTATATCTGTGCATCTGGTTCCTCCTGCCTAAGTACAGAACCTGACACTTGTCCCTACTGAAATTCATTTTGTTAGCTTGGGCCCTGTTCTCCAATCTGTTAGGGTCATCTTGAATTCCGATTCCGTCTTATGCAACATTAGCTACCCCTCCCAGTAGTTTGGTGCCATCTGCAAATTTGATGAGCATCCCTTCAAATCCAGGTCGTTTATAAAGATGTTGAACAACAACGGGCCCAGGACAGAACTCTGCGGCACCCCACTTGTTATTTTTTCCCCAGGATGATGAGGAACTGTTAGTGAGTAGTCTTTGGGTTCGGTCCATCAGCCAGCTAGAAATCCACCTCACAGTTACCTCGTCCAGTGCACATTTTACCAACTTCGCAGCAAGACTTTCATGGGGGACTTTGTCAAAAGCCTTCCCGAAATCAAGATACACTATGTCCACAGCATTCCCCTGATCCACCAAGTTTGTAATTCCATCAAAAAAGAAAGAAAGAAGAAAGAAAGAAAGAAAGAAAGAAAGAAAGAAAGAAAGAAAGAAAGAAAGAAAGAAAGAATTCAGATTTGTCTTGCATGGCTTATTTTTGAGAAACCCATGTTGGGCCTTAGTCATCACAGCATCCTTTTCTAAGTGCTCACAGACCGACTGTTTACTTATCTGTTCAAGCACCTTTCCTCATACAGTGGTACCTCGGGTTAAGGACTTAATTCGTTCTGGAGGTCTGTTCTTAACCTGAAACTGTTCTTAACCTGAGGTACCACTTTAGCTAATGGGGCCTCCTGCTGCCAGCGCGCCACTGGAGCATGATTTCTGTTCTCATCCTGAAGCAAAGTCCTTAACCCGAGGTACTATTTCTGGGTTAGTGGAGTCTGTAACCTGAAGTGTCTGTAACCCGAGGTACCACTGTATTGATGTCAAGCTCACTGGTTGGTAGTTACCTGGGTCTTCCTTTCCTCCATTTTTGAAGATGGACAACATTTTCCCACCTCCAGTCTGTAGGGACTTCACCTCCAAGAATTCCCAAATATCACAGAGAAAGGCTCTGCACTTACATCCGCAAGCTCCTTTAGCACCCTTGGGTGCAGCTCATCAGGCCCTGGAGCTCTGAATTCATTCAAAGCACTTTGATGGTCCCTGACCACCTCTTTTCCTATCTTGGGCTGCAGCTCCCTCCTTGCATCGTTTATTCTGTAATCACCAGGCTGGGCATCACTTTCCTTTTGGCTGAAGACAAAGGCCAAGCAGGTGTTAAGGAGTTTCGCCTTCTCTCTGTCACCCAATATCATTTCTCTGTCTTCTCCACGCAGAGGACCTGCCACTTGCTTGTTCTTCCTCTTGCTTCGGACATGGCTGAAGAAACCTTTTAAAATTATTTTCCCTCTCTCTTGCATTCTGAGCTTATTCTGAGCTTTGGCCTGCTTGGCCTTCGCCCTGCAACTGTTGGCTACTCGTGTCTTCTTCTCCTTTGTGATTTCCCCTTTCTTCCATTTCTCATACATGCCCTTCTTAGCTCATCTGCAAGCTCCTTATGCAGCCACACCAGTTTCCTTAGATGCCTCCCACTTTTCTTTCTTGTTGGATTTGTCTGCATTTGGGCCTTCAATATTTCGCCTTTCAGAAACTCCCATCCATCTTGGACTCCCTTCCATCTCCCTTGGGCACACTCATCTCACTGGTTAGTAAACAGGTTTAGCAGTGTGTTGTTGCTTTTTTGCACTGCCTGAAAAACCAACTTCTTCCATTTCGCCAAAGGCACCAGAGGGACGCATCATGTTTGCTTGAATACGATGGAGAAGCGAAACCTCTATATTACGTTTTCAGACTGACAACAGCCTTTTAAGGTAGTCCAGTGCAAAGGATGGAAGATGGAGTGACGTGCCAAAGCCTCGCAGAGTAAGTGCGTGACAGAAGCAGAATTTGAACCCTGGGCTTTGTGGCTCACTCTCTTAGCTCTCCACGCTCTTAAACCTGCTGAGGGTTTGTTCTTCCAATTCCCAACCTGTCTCTCCCCTCGTGTATAATTTAGTCGCATGGAAGTCAGCGAGAGGAAGCAGAGGAAACTTGCAAAGTCAGCCCTGGCTAGGATCAAATGTGTGTCAGGAAGCATTTACAAAAAGTGTGTGTGTGTGTTGCGAGGGAAGGGGGGGGTGAAGCTTGGCGCTGCAGGGATTGCCAGTTGCTCTTTGTCTGTGCCAGTGCCAGCAGCGCCACCCCCCTTGCCCAGCGCGCTGAGCGATGGAAGGCAAGCCTGCCTTTTCCCTCTTGTCTGTCCCACACTCCTTTTACTGCGCTGCAGACTCTGGCTGGGACAACCCATCGCGGTTGCTATGACTGCAATCTGCTGGAAGGGTTTGGCTGGAGAATAATTGCAAGCATCTCCCTCCCTCTCCCTTCCTCCCTCCTTCCCTCCTCCTGCCTTGTGCTCTCCAGTGTTCTCCCTGCAAAAATAAAATAAAATGCCACCCCACTCCTCGCATTTTCACCCTCTGTGGCAAAACAACGCATGCACGTTTCTTCTATATATTTATATATATATATTTATATGCATGCATATCTATGCACATGTTAAGATTAGGGAGGAGAAGCTTGCAGATGTGTGGCAGCTGGAGTCTCGCTCGCCAGCCAAGCAAGGCTTTGTAGCAGCAGAGGAGGAGAGTGGGCAGAGCTGGGGGGTGAAGTTGGAGAGCAAGAGGCAGCCGGATCCAGGCAGGGCACAGACAACAGCCTCCCGCTGCACCCAGTTAAGGCTGTTTTTTTTCTATCTCTCTCTCCATCCCTGGTTCTGAATCGATTGGAGGACAGAGCCTCTATCCCCCCAGCTCAGCTCCTGAACTGGGAGAAATGCCACCGTTCCCTTTCTCTCTTTTAGCCTTCCCTTCCACTTCCTCCCCTGAACCCAGCGACTTTGCTGGTTGCCAGCGTGACTGTTCAGCCCCAAGTGCCACCTTAGTCCCTTAATAGCACAAAGGCCTCCTGAGATCTGAAATCCCAAATATCGCACTGTTTGGGAGCCAGGCTGGCATGGCACAGAGCAATTTGCAGCTTGCCGGAAGCTAAAGGGGAAAGAAAAAAAGAGGTTTCTTATTTTTATTTTTCTCAAAAATGGTTGCTGCCGTCCCCTCCCTAAGTAGGTGGCAAAGAGAGGTGCCCGTTGTTATTCTTTTAGCGTGAAAGTTGTGGGGGCTGTGTACCAGCCACCGGAGGAAGGCTTACTCACGTTGTTTATTTGCTCCTGCGTCTCCCCAAATCTGAGGAGCTGGCGTCATGCGAGACAGGCATGCCCGCTCTCGGCTGCCAAATGTGACCCCGCACTGTGTCGCTTCGATACACATCATCCTGGGCATGACTCACAGATGCATAGGCACTGCCAGCTCTGCCGGGTTTAAGATGGGAGGTCAGGGCCACCCAGACTTTTCCCACTGGGACTGGGGCACAGGAGGGACTCGCTCAAAGCCCAGAGTCCAGCTGATTCAGGGCTCCGCAGAGCAGCTGATCTTACGGCTGGCTGGCTGGCAGGCAAGCAGGCAGGCCGGCCTTCATTCCTGCCAGCCAGCTGCAGCAGTGCCCACAGTTGGGGGCTGACTCAGAGAGAGAGAAGGGGCTCTGCTGCCATCCCCTACGGCTTCTCAGCAGGGCTGGCAGAGCTGGACGCCCTTCCTTCCACCTCCCTCGGGTCCGTAAGATGTCAGTGTCATCAGGATTCTACACACTATGCGAGCAAAAAGAGCCACACACCCAGTTCTGTGCCAGTTCAGAGCACTGGTTCTGAAACAAAGAATAAATTGTGGACATAATATGCAAACCACTACAGTGGTACCTCGGGTTACATACGCTTCAGGTTACATACGCTTCAGGTTACAGACGCTTCAGGTTACAGACTCCGCTAACCCAGAAAGAGTACCTCGGGTTAATAACTTTGCTTCAGGATGAGAACAAAAATTGTGCTCTGGCGGCACGGCTGCAGCGGGAGGCCCCATTGGCTAAAGTGGTGCTTCAGGTTAAGAACAGTTTCAGGTTAAGAACAGACGTCCTGAACGAATTAATACATAACCAGAGGTACCACTGTATTTATTTTGCATGCTATATATAATTCTGGACCATAAAGAAGGCTGATCGCCGAAGAATGGATGCTTTTGAATTATGGTGCTGGAGGAGACTCTTGAGAGTCCCATGGACTGCAAGAAGATCAAACCTCTCCATTCTGAAGGAAATCAGCCCTGAGTGCTCACTGGAAGGACAGATCCCGAAGCTGAGGCTCCAAGACTTTGGCCACCTCATGAGAAGAGAAGACTCCCTGGAAAACACCCTGATGTTGGGAAAGATGGAGGGCACAAGGAGAAGGGGAGGACGGAGGACGAGACGGTTGGACAGTGTTCTCGAAGCTACCAGCATGAGTTTGACCAAACTGCGGGGGGCAGTGGAAGACAGGAGGGCCTGGCGTGCTCTGGTCCAGGGGGTCACGGAGAGGCGGACACGACTAAACGACTAAACAACAACAATATATAATTATGCTCCTCAAAGTTAGATTTTTTTCAGGGGCAAGGCCTTGAGGCATGGACCTTGGGGGTTAGTGGGCTATAGGAGCAATCTCATATCCTCCAAGATTCATCAGCTGAAAATAGGGACATTTCTCCTCCCCCACAACTGACCCTCCTTGAACCCCCATTTTTGTGTTCCCCGCCCAGAGCATTTCCTATCAGAAGAACGGTGGGTGCCACGGCCACTTCACCAATGAGGCACAGCCCTTTGCTGTCCTGAGAAAACCCCTTAATGCCCATTTATTTCATTTTATTCTTTGGTAGATTTATAGTATATAATTATAATTTATTATTTGTATGCCACTCTGGGCAGCTTCCAACCATTACAAAACTCCAACCTTTGCAAGAAAAACAAACAGAGATACATAAACGTTAGGAAGGGGCAAAATGAGACACAGATGCACAAAGAATTTTTTAAAAAATAAATAAATCAAGACACCTTGTACTCTGTTCCGCTCCCCCTTTCTTCCCACTCAGGGCGGTTGTGCCCTCTGCCCTGCCCCTCAAGGCTGGCGCCTCACATGGAACTGGGCCTTGGGCATGGCAGCCTCTCCCACTCTCCAGCAGCTGTTACGAGCTACCCAAGGCTGGCAGTGGAGGGCATGGAGAGGCGATGGAGAGGTTACAGGGTGTTTTCTTGCAGCTGCAGCCACTGCTTGGGAAAAGCAGCCCTGCAGAGGACCTTAAGGTCCATGAATAACCATAGTTTAGAGGTCCCGGGCCCCAAGGAAGTCAGATTATCCTCCACCAGGGCCAGGGCCTTCTCAGTGATGGCTCCGACTTGGTGGAATGCTCTGTCTCATGAGGGCCCTGTAGGATTTAACTTCCTTCCTTCTCTGTAAAACAGAGCTATTCTGCCTAGCCTTTAATTTGAATTCAGCCTGATCTTTTATTCCCCTTCTCTTCCCTCCCCCTCCCCTTTTTATGAAGATTACCCACTCTGGGATCCCACAGCTAATTCTCCCCTGGTCTCCTCGCTGGCCCAAATAGGACTAATTTAGCCAGCTAGCCCTGGTGATCATCTAATGTTTATTGCATGGATTTCCCCCCTAAATTGATTTTTGAATTCTGAATTTATTGTTATTCACGTTTTATACTGTATTTTATGCTGCTTTTTGTTGCATCAATTAAGTGTTTTAAATTTGTTGTTAGCCGCCCTGAGCCCGGTTTTCTGAACCGGGAAGGGCGGGGTATAAATTTAAAATATATATATTATTATTTATTATTATCCTCCTCCCTGGGCTCAGCAGCAGCAGCACTGGCGGGAGGGAAATAGGGACGTTCCAGGAAGAATCGGAATCTAGGATGGCTTTTGTAAATCCAGGACTGTCCCTGCAAAATGGGGGCACTTGGAGGCATGTAATCTCGAGGAAAGCCAGCAGTCCTGCAGATGGCAAGGCCCTCCGGCCTCAATTTCTGGGTGCTGCCCAGCGAGTCTGGCCAGTCCTCCAGAGGTTTCGCAAAGGAGTTGTGAGAATGAAGGAGGAAAGGGGAAGAAGGAGGACTTAAGGATGCTAAAAGCATGATAGACGCCAAGCCCAGAACCGGGCTGCGCAACCGATGGGAGCCATAGCATCCTAGGATGACAGCAACTTCCTGCTTTGCTCTCTCCTGACGGGAGATGAGAGGATAGATGTTGGGCAACAAAGGACCCCCCATCACTGATTTCTCACAGCTGGCCTTACCATCAGGCTTCTGGGTGGAATGGGGAGGTTAAAAGGTAAAGGGACCCCTGACCATTAGGTCCAGTTGTGGCCGACTCTGGGGTTGCGGCGCTCATCTCGCTTTATTGGCCAAGGGAGCCGGCGTACAGCTTCCGGGTCATGTGGCCAGCAGGACTAAGCTGCTTCTGGCGAACCAGAGCAGCGTACGGAAACGCCGTTTACCTTCCCGCCAGAGTGGTACCTATTTATCTACTTGCACTTTGACGTGCTTTCAAACTGCTAGGTTAGCAGGAGCAGGGACTGATCAACGGGAGCTCACCCTTTCGATCGGCAAGTCCTAGGCTCTGTGGTTTAACCCACAGCGCCACCCGCGTCCCAATGGGGAGGTTAAACGGGGGAAATTGTTGCTTCAATGTGAACGATTTTGGGGCTAGCGGGAGGCTGAGGTTTTGTTTATTTGCTAATTAGCGGGTTAGAGGATTGCTTTGTTTATTATTTGAGTATTGCTAATGTTGTTCGCTATCTATACAGCTGGTATATACCCCCCTCCCACGAGTGTTACGTTATATGAAATATTAATGTATTATATAATCCCCTCCCTCCGTGGTATTATGTATTGTATATTTTTCTTTGCTTTAAGTCGCTTGGAGACCTTCGAGTGACAAGTGACGGAGAACTTTAATAAATAAATAAATTCGGAAGAGCTTTCTGACTGTAAGAGCTGTTTGACGGCGGAACACATTCCCTTGGGCGGTGGCGGACTCTCACGGGGCGATTTTAAAGCAGAGGTTGGATGGGCATCTGTCAGGGGTCCTTTAGCTGAGATTCCTGTGTTGCCGGGGGGGGCGGGAGCGGGTTGGACTAGATGACCTGATGACCCCTTCCCACACTGCAGTTGTAAGATTTTATGATTTGTATGGTTGAAAGGGACACACAAGGCCATCAAGTCCAACTGCCTGCAATGCAGTCACTGCATCCAGATGGGAACATCAGACAAGCATCTGCATCTGGATCCGGCCAAAGGGGACTCATCTATGTAAGGATCCAACCGGCTGTCATCGCCTGGGCCACTTCAATGCCTATGGGCACATCACATGCCACAACCCTCTCCCCGCTTCCTTTGGTGGGGAGGGCAAGGCTCTCTATGGCTTTAGCCACCGCACACCGCAGGCAGAAACTCAACAGGTAAAACTTCCTCCCTGCCGGAAAAGCTTCCCCTGTTGAGTTTTCAGCCTGTTCTTTATTTCCTTCACTTATTAAATTTGTACGTCGCCCTTCATCCAAAGATCACTGGGCGGTTCACAACATGGAAATAGACTTTTGTTGTTTGTTGTTGCTTTTGCAGCTGCAGAGCTGTCTCTGGGAGAGGGAGGGGTAAGCCTGACTGGGAAACCCGACCCCCCCACCCCCTTTCTGTGGGCAGCATGCACTGGTAGATAACCTCGGCGTAAAAACAAAATTGCATGTTGCTATTTCTGTTTCGGTGCCGCTTAGCTTTTAATCCCATCCTCTGGGTATTTCCTTTCCCTTTCTTTAGCACCCAGTTATTTGTTTATTGTAAATTATTATGCCTCGCTCGTCCTTCTCCAAGCGCATTTGTAACAAGGGATTCTGCTTGCCCCGAACCCGAGACACCATCCTCTCGAAACCTGCTTCTATTAACTAAGCAGACTTGGGCTCTGGCTGTTTGCTTTCCCCGCCAATAAGTCACTCCAGGGGCCCTTCTGTGCATCTCCAGGACTAGCCAAATTCTTGGAGGATTCAGCTGGCGAATTGAACCTCCATGGCCAAGAGCAGTGTACCTCTGAATGCCAGTTGGGGGCTGGGGAGAGCTGCTGTTGTCATGCTTTGCCTCTGGGCTCCTTTATGGTCCAGCTCTCACTTCCATACATCACTACAGTGGTACCTCTGGTTACGTACTTAATTCGTTCCAGAGGTCTGTTCTTAACCTGAAACTGTTCTTAACCTGAAGCACCACTTTAGCTAATGGGGCCTCCCGCTGCTGCTGTGTCGCCGGAGCATGATTTCTGTTCTCATCCTGAAGCAAAGTTCTTAACCTGAGGTACTATTTCTGGGTTAGTGGAGTCTGTAACCTGAAGCGTATGTAACCCAAGGTACCACTGTACTGGGAAAACCATAGCTTGAACTATAGGGATCTTTGTTGGGAAGGTGATATCTCTGCTTTTTAAGATGTTGTCTAAGATTGCTTTTTTCCCAAGAAGCAAGCATCTTTTATTTTCTTGACAGCTGTCACCATCTGCAGTGATCCTGGAGCCCAAGAAAGTAAAATCTCCCACTGCCTCCATTTCTTCCCCTTCTATTTGCCAGGAGGTGATGGGACCAGTGGCCATGATCTTAACGTTTTTGATGTTGAGCTTCAGACCATATTTGGTGCTCTCCTCTTTCACCCTCATTAAAAGGTTCTATAATTCCTCCTCACTTTCTGACATCAAGGTTGTGTCATCTGCATATCTGAGGTTGTTCTGGCAATCTTAATTCCGGTTTGGGATTCATCCAGCCCAGCCTTTCGCATGATGAATTCTGCATATAAGTTAAATAAACAGGGAGACAATATACAGCCTTGTCGTATCCGCTGAAATTGGAGACCCCAAAGTCCACCACTGGGTGAACTCTCCTTCCTTGGGGGTTTTTAAGCAGAGGCCGAATAGGCCTCTGTCAGGGATGCTTTAGCTTTAGAATTGCAGCGGGTTGGACTAGATGAACCTGGGTGCCCCTTCTAACCCTACAGTTCTATGTGTCTATAACTGAGGCGGCTTTAAGGTTGGATCTGTTAGGTGTGGCATCTTTCCTGAGCTTTGGTGGCTGTTATTGTGGTTTCTGCCTGGTCCCTGTTCAAAGGAAGGGCAGCCAAACAGCTAATGGGGCAGCTTGGGGCAGATTACTGGGGTGCAGAGATATCAACCAGGCTGGTTCGGGGGGCGCACGATGCCTCGCAAGGCTGGAACGTTTTATATCAAGGCCCGCTGCTCCCTTCTGCTTTGGCCCCCTTCTGATCTCAGCATGGCCTTGCTCCATAGCAACTGCATTCCATTTGGCACAGAGACTTCCCTCTGCGTGGGGTTCTGGGTGATATCCTGCAGCTGCCAGATTGAGTCGGATCAAGGGAGGCCACCGCTTACAGCGGTCGGGATCAGGTACGTCCAAGGTGGGGAGAAGTTAGGGAGCCCAAGACACACACTGCCGGGAGGAGCTTCAGGGGAAGCAAGGAGAGGCAGTGCGGCACAGTGGTTAGAGTGCCAGACCGGGACCCGCTTGGTCATGATGCTTGCTGAGTGACCCTCGTCCAGCAAGTCACTCTCAACCTAACCTACCTCACAGCCTAGCTGTCAACTTTCCCCCTTTTTAAGGGGAATTCCCTTATTCCGAATAGGATTCCTCACAAGAAAAGGGGAAAGTTGACAGCTATGACCTCACAGGGTTATTGTGGGGATGAAATGAGGAGGAAGGAAGAACCATATACTTCAGGGGGTTGGACTAGAGTCCAAGGGGTCAGCAAACTTTTTCAGCAGAGGGCCGGTCCACCGTCCCTCAGACCTTGTGGGGAGCTGGACTATATTTTGAAAAAAAAATATATGAATGAATTCCTATGCCCCACAAATAACCCAGAGATGCATTTTAAATAAAAGGACACATTCTACTCATGTAAAAACATGCTGATTCCCGAACTGTCCGTGGGTCAGATTTAGAAGGCGATTGGGCCGGATCTGGCCCCCGGACCTTAGTTTGCCTACCCATGGACTAGCCAGCAGTTCTCAACCTGTGGGTCCCCAGATACAACTTGGACTACAACTCCCATCATCCCTGAGCTCTAGCCTTGCTGGCTAGGGGTGATGGGAGCTGTAGTTCAACAACATCTGGGGACCCACAGGTTGAGAAAGGCTGAATGATCCCTTCCAACTTTAAAATTCTATGTACGCGGCCTTGAACCCCTTGGAGGAAAAGGAGGAACATAGATGCAATAAAATAAATGAGTAAAATAAGGAGAGGGCCCCATCCGCTGATCAGTGAAGGAGTAGCTGCACCTGCACTGCTTTCCTCTTCCCTCCTCATTCTTTTTCCTCTTTTGTGTCAGGTCTATCAGGTGGCAAGCCTGCAGGCAAGGGATGGGCTTATATTTTAATAGGTGCAGAGTGCTTGGAAAAGTGTCGGCACCTTATGCAAGTTGAATTACAACAGTATGCACACTGACACACAAACAGAGTTCTTGGTATCAGATGATCCCAGAGAGCTATACATAGCTCCATTCTCTGGCCTAGTTCTCAGTGAGGTGGTAGACCTGTCTGTAGGTGATGTCATTTCAGAACTGCAGACAGAAAGGCGGTGGGAGGCAGGGAGGATTAAACGCTCACTAGCAACAACAACAACAAAAAATTGCCCCCAAGAAAATTAGTGCAGGGAGAAGCAAGAAGAGGGTTATTCTACTCTAGGCTTCTTCCTGATATGCTAGTTTTCTGTATGCAGGGATTTTTTTTGTCTAGAGAAGTGTTCAAGCATGTCACACTTCCCCCTGCAGCCTGTGGTACAGCCCAGACACAGGCTGCCCACCCCTATGAGGACTAGGCGCATGCTAAGTCTCAGTAAGGACAAAGTAAGAGCTGTTTGGCAGGCTCTGTCGGAAGATGGGCTGTCCTTCACGGAAGGTTTTTAAGCAGAGGCCGGATGGGTCAGGGATTCCTTAGCTGCGATTCACGCATTGCAGAGGGTTGGACTAGATGACCCCACGGGGTCCCAACTCTACCCGTTCTGTAATTCTGTAACTCTATGAAAGGTCGACTCTATCATCCAGGAACCTGGCTTTTACTCCAAAACTCTGGAGTCACTTCTCCTTGGCGGCTTATAGGCATAAAAAAGCCACATAGTTAAAAAGTCAAAAACAGCTACCAGAAAAAGAGAAATCGCCCAGTGCGTGAAACGGACGCAAACACAAAACCAGCCAGAGCAACCCCAGTCTCCAAAAGACCCAGGAGAATCTCCCATGTCATTTTGAAACTGAGCATCAGGACAGCTTGGCTGGAAATATATTTCAGAGCCAAGAACTAGGCAAAAGGATGAAAGGGGAGGCAGATTTGCATAAAATTTGCTTGTGCTAATCCATATGTATAGAAGCAAATTTAGAATCAGTTTCTAAACAGAAGTACAATACATTTCACTCATCGTTTAGTTAGGTGAGGGCTGCCTGTTGATTGTCTAAAGTCCCTGCAAGTCTCTCTTCTCGCTGTTCTTTACAGAATCAAAGAACTGTAGAGTTGGAAGGGACCCAGGGGTCATCCAAACCAACCCGCTGCAACGTCCTCAGCTCTGCCTGTTGAGACACTGCCCTCAGCAGCCATTCTCCTCTGTTTCCAGTCTGTACAGGACACAGCAAAGACGGCCTGGGCTCTGCATATCTTAGAGACGGTGTCTCCCCATATAAGCCCCCCCCTTGAGATTGTCCAGAAATGCTCTGGTCAGAATCGCTCCCTCTCATAGTGGAAATGGGGATTTGAGGGGCTGGGAGCAGGGCCTTTCCGAAGTGGCACCCTCTTCCTGGAACACCCCATTTTTTTTATATATAATTTTTTATTAGTTTTTTTAACATATCATTTTCAACAGTAATTAAACATACTTTTACATCTTATTCAAATTTTTGACTTCCATCAATCGGGTCTGAAAATTTTCCAGTCTAATTTCTCAGTATGCATTTCTTATCTTCCCTATTACATTTCAAACTCATAACCAATATCTCTATCTTTTTCTACTTTATAGCACTTCGTATATTTCTCCTTAGAAAACTTCTTGTAGTCCTACTAGCGTAATTTGTTGATTACAGTTGCTCTCCAAATAATTCATATACTTCTTCCAATCTTCTGCAAATCTCTGGTCCCGCAGGTTTTGAATCCTTCCTGTCATTTTGTCCAGTTCTGCATAGTCCATTAATTTCGTCTGCCATTCTTCTTTCGTCAGAATTTCTTCTTGTTTCCATTTCTGGGCTAATAATACTCTTGCCGCAGTTGTTGCATATAAAAACTTTTGGTTTTTTAAAAAATGTATATTTCAACATCTTTTTCATCTCGTTATATATCATTTCCCAGAAGTTCTTTACCTTTTTACATTCCCACCACATATGATAAAATGTTCCTTCTTTTTCTTTCCTGGAACACCCCATCGAGGGAGCCAGCTGAGCTCATTTCCTCCTCACCATCAGAAGTCTAGCAAATGGAACTTGCCAAACTGACCGGGAGACTCCGAGACCAGAGAGAAGAGACGGTGGAAGAAGACCGGAAGAAGTTTAAGGAATATCTGAAAAAAATATGTTAATATTTAAATCTTAGAATCGCTTTGGAAATGGATATAGGCTGTAGGGTTAGAAGTAGAAGATAGCGTATTTTAAAATAGTATTATTTGTAAGTGATAAAATGTGAAGATTTTTATGGTAAAAGTAAGCGTGATAAAAAAAATGGTTAGAAATTATGATATATGAAACTGCTAAAGATGAGGTAAAATGAAAATAGGATAGGGGGGACTTGGGGAAGCCCATCTAACAATGTTTAGAAAAAATAAGGATAAGACAAGAATTTGTTTGTATTTCTGTTTCTATTGTTTATTTGTGTTATAAAATGAATAATTTTTTTTGGGGGGGGGGGGAGAAGAAGTCTAGCAAAGGCCTTCAAAGATTCGAGTTGTAAAACCGAGACCCCGTTCTGCTGAGTTTTAAGTCATGGCATGGATGTTTCCTGGTATAATTTCTCCCCTCCTTTCTCCAGAGAGGCTCAAGGAGCCTTACTCCCCAATTCTTTTTTTTTATTTCCAAAACCGAAAAAAAGAAAATTACAAACATCAAATCCAAATTCCATATTCGTTTTCTAACATAAGCATAACATAGTTAACTAAATTAAAATATACCTAATTGCTCTAGGCTTCTCTTTGCTGTATAAAAATACAACACAATTAGAAAATTTATATTAAATTTTTTATATTAGAAATAATATTATAAATTCCACTATACCCCCCACTCCCCTTCACCCATGTGTGACCTCAATTAATTTTTTTTAACTTCTTCCGTCTTGTTGTGTTGTTTTCCTCCCCAATTCTATAGTCACAACAACCTGCAAAGTTAGACTGAGAGATAGCAACTGGCCCAAGGTCACCCAGAGAGTTTCCTGGCCGGATTTGATCCTAGTTTTCAGTGAATACTCTTGCTAGCTCATTCTGATGTCAGATGGTTTTGCTATACCATAAACCGCTTCAAGAGCTCGTTCCTTGCCAGTTAACGTGGAATTTGTTTATTTTTTTAGAAATGAAAACATTCCATATATTTCAGATACAGAAATAGGTGTCCATGTGGACTCACAAATCGCATATTTTTAAAACAACAGTGACATTTACATTATTATTATTATTATTATATTTGACATTTACATTTATGAAACCACATTTTGCAGGGAGCACAGCAGCCAGAGCTTCGACCACTTTTAATTTATTTTTCGTTTATACATTGCATTTGTATCCCGCCTTTTCCTCTAAAGAGCTCAAGGTTCTCACCCTCCTTATTTCCTCTCCCTGTGAGGTAGGTTAGGCTGAGAGGGGATTCGAACCCTGGTCTCTCAGGTCCTAGTCCGACGCTCTGAGCACAACGCCACCTTGGGGAAACATTCAGAAGGTGTTCCTTTGTATCGTCTTCCCTTCATTTCCCTGCAAACTCCCCTTCCTTAAACAGCTCTAGCCCCTTATGTGGCGACCCACCTTGCTTTGGGAAACACACAGAGAAATAATTGCTGTAATTTAAGCAGGAATGCCACATATCACTTCATTGTGCAAAGCCTGCCCACCTGCCCCCCACTCTTACTCCTAATCCCCCCTCACTCCCCCTTATGGTCCTTGATCAACTTAAGCACTTGGGGAGAGAAAAAAGTGGAATACAATGTAAGGATAAATAAAATCCCAGCTCTACCTCTCTTTCAAATCAGAACCAGTGAAGGCGGTGAAGGTCCTGTGTGAGTGTCTGGAGGCGGTTGGAGGATGGATGGCAGCTAACAGATTGAGGTTGAATCCTGACAAGACTGAAGTACTCTTTTTGGGGGGGACAGGGGGCGGGCGGGTGTGGGGGACTCCCTGGTCCTGAATGGGGTAACTGTGTCCCTGAAGGAACAGGAGCACAGCCTGCCAGTCAGTTTGGACTCACAGCTGTCCATGGAGGGGCAGGTCAATTATGTGTCCAGGGCAGCTGTTTACCAGCTCCATCTGGTACGCAGGATGAGACCCTCCCTGCCCACAGACTGTCTCGCCAGAGTGGTGCATGCTCTAGTTATCTCTCGCTTGGATTAGACCTGATGCTTTTGAATTTTGGTGCTGGAGGAGACTCTTGAGAGTCCCATGGACTGCAAGAAGATCAAACCTCTCCATTCTGAAGGAAATCAGCCCTGAGTGCTCACTGGAAGGACAGATCCTGAAGCTGAGGCTCCAAGACTTTGGCCACCTCAGGAGAAGAGAAGACTCCCTGGAAAAGACCCTGATGTTGGGAAAGATGGAGGGCGCAAGGAGAAGGGGACGGCAGAGGACGAGATGGTGGGACAGTGTTCTCGAAGCTACCAGCATGAGTTTGACCAAACTGCGGGAGGCAGTGGAAGACAGGAGGGCCTGGCGTGCTCTGGTCCAGGGGGTCACAAAGAGTCGGACACGACTAAATGACTAAACAACAACAACCTCGTGTGACGCCAAAATTGGGCCCCCCTGCTTCTCACGCTCTGCTCTGAATCATAGTTGCAGCGTCCCCTGCAGTGCCCCCGAGGCTCCACATCCAGCGTGGCTGAACCGTTCACGCTCCCCGAAATCCGCCTCTGGTCCACCATCTGGAAGGTGTGCAGAGGAGGGTGTCCAAAGTGATCAAAAGTCTGGAAACCAAGCCTGATGAGGAGTGGTTGAAGGAGCTGGGTATGTTTAGCCTGGAGAAGAGGAGACTGAGAGGAGGCATGATAGCCATCTTCAGATATCTTAAGGGCTGCCCCATGGAAGAACCAGCAAGCTTGTTTTCTCCTGCTCTGGAGAGTAAGACTAGAACCAATGGATCCAATTTACAAGAAATGAGATTCCAACTCAACATCAGGAAGAACTTTCTGATGGCAAGAGACTACTTTGGAAGCTGGTGGACGCTCCTTCCTTGGAGGTTTTTAAGCAGAAGTTGCATGGCCACGTGTCAAGGATTCTTTAGCTGTGATTCCTGCATCCTCAGGGGGTTGGACTAGATGACCCTGGGTGTCCCTTCTGACTCTACAGTTCCCTGCATGGCCAGGGAAAAAACAATTCTGTCCAGGGTTGTAAAGACTGTGGAGAGAATAATTGGGAGCACGCTTCCCACCTTGGATCAAATCTATGCTTCCAGGTGCCATAAGAAAGCTGCAGAGATAGCGCAGGATAGTGCGCACCCCGGAAATGATCTCTTTCAGCTTCTTCCTTCTGGAAGAAGGTCCAGGGTTATAAAAACCAGGTCTAGCTGCCTGAGAAAGTTTCTACGCAAATGCAATTCTGGTTCTAAACGCAGCATAAGGAGTCTCTATAGGAGTGTATTGTATTTTAAAATGGGGTTTCAGAGTTGTTAGGGGTTTTTGAATGTCTTATGTAGATTTTCAATTTCATTGTTCTGTATGGGACAATGACAATAAAGCTATTGTACTGTATTGTGAGTGGCGCTGTGGGTTAAACCACAGAGCCTAGGACTTGCTGATCAGAAGGTTGGCGGTTCGAATCCCCACAACGGGGTGAGCTCTCATTGCTCAATCCCTGTTCCTGCCCACCTAGCAGTTCGAAAGCACAAAACAGATAAATAGGTACCACTCCGGCGGGAAGGTAAACGGCGTTTCCATGCGCTGCTCTGGTTCGCTAGAAGCGGCTTAGTCCTGCTGGCCACATGACCCGGAAGCTGTACACCGGCTCCCTTGGCCAGTAAAGCGAGATGAGCGCCGCAACCCCAGAGTCGGCCACGACTGGACTTAATGGTCAGGGATCCCTTTACCTTTATTGTATTGTGTTGTGTTGTATCGTATTGTATTGTATCGTATCATTCTATGATTCTAGGTTGAGGGAGGCTCGGCCATGTGCTCTTTTGCATTCTTCCCCATCTGCCTTTTACTTCCTCACCGTTAATGACAGCCAGAGTCCAGCACCAGGGATGTCTCCATCGCCCAGCAAACACACTGCTGTTTTGCAGATTCAGGTTGCAAAAATGCTACGCAATCAAGGTGCAATCAAACCTTCCTCAAATATCAGATATTTCTTTTATTTTCTCTCTAGAATCAGACTTCCACTTGGCATCAAGATGGTCTGTTGGGTCGGATTTCATTTCCGATTTCCAAATAAACGCGCGCTCTCTCTCTCTCTCTCTCTCTCTCTCTCTTAGGAGCTCGTCATCTGGTCGTGCATTGCAAATAATTCCGTCATTCGCTGCTGCCCCAGCTGCTGTCCTGCCCTGCTGCTTCCCCGGAATTGCATCTCAGCCTCCAGTAAACACTGTAATTCTAGGAACCACAGAGGACTCGTGAAAAATGACAGGAAGGGGGCCATCGGAGGGAAGGTGGCCCCGTTACGTTTAAAGAGACTTTACTGGCAACTGGTCCAGTGGGTCGCTCGAGTGCAGCGTGATGAGATCTGCCCAGAATGGTTTCACGTGGTGCTGCCTTCGTGGGCCTGCTCATCGTTGCTGCCACCCACTTTCCTTGTTCATGAACTGCCTGAACTGCAGCTACATTACTTCTCCTGGTGGAGATCTGTTGCAAAAAAACGTGGTCCTTGTACGCCTTCTGCAGTCTGTCTGGTCACACTGCATGTCTAAGAAGCACTTTGGTGGGAAGTTTCAAAAAGAGAGAGGCCTTGTGGGTGTGCCCCCTCTCTATCTCTCTGTGTCAACTTCGTAGTAGCAAAATTAACTGCAAGCCCCCAGATTTGGGGTCCTCTCCAAACCTGCGCCAAAGTTTTGCAGATTTTTTGGGCAGCATTTTGCAGCGAAACCCCTGCATCGCCCCACAAACTGAGCAATTGATACCCCCCAGACAGGTGCCAGATTGCCGCAGTACATAAGGGGGTGCAATCAGGTAGAGAATATCATTGCAGGGGGTTGGACTAGATGGCCATTGGGGTCCCTTCCAACTCTACAATTCTAGGATTCTGTGATCAGCAGATGGTTTAAAGGTAAAGGGACCCCTGACCATTAGGTCCAGTCGTGGCCGACTCTGGGGTTGCAGCGCTGATCTCGCTTTATTGGCCAAGGGAGCCGGCAAACAGCTGGTTATGTGGCCAGCATGACTAAGCCGCTTCTGCCGAACCAGAGCAGCACACGGAAACGCCGTTTACCTTCCCCCTGGAGTGGTACCTATTTATCTACTTGCACTTTGACGTGCTTTCGAACTGCTAGGTTGGCAGGAGCAGGGACCGAGCAACGGGAGCTCACCCTGTCGCAGGGATTCGAACCGCCAACCTTCTGATCGGCAAGTTCTAGGCTCTGTGGTTTAACCCACAGCGCCACCCGCTGTGGTTTAATGGGGGCTTATAGGAGCACAATGTCATAAGCATTGATGGGAAGAGCTGTTCCCCTGTAGAACGGACGCCCTCGGAAGGTAGTGAGCTCTCCTTTGTTGGCCATTCTACTGTCGGGGATTCTTCGGCTTTGAATCCTGCATTGTAGCAGGTTGGGATAGATGATCCCTGGGGAGCCCTCCCAACACTACAACGCAGGGTGGGGTTTCTCCTGGTTTTGCTGCAGGGACAGGCAGTCTTCAGGACCGTGCTGTTGCCTGGCACCATAGAAAAAGGCGAGAGGGGTGGGATGGACTTCTGGTGGTTCCCTCCCTACAAGAAGCCAAGTTACAGGGAACCAGGCCGAGGGCCTTCTCGGTAGTGGTACCCGCCCTGTGGAACACCCTCCCATCAGATGTCAAAGAGAAGAACAACTACCAGACTTTTAGAAGACATCTGAAGGCAGCCCTGTTTAGGGAAGCTTTTAATGTTTAATAGACTATTGTATTTTAATATTTTGTTGGAAGCCGCCCAGAGTAGCTGGGGAAGCCCAGCCAGATGGATGGGGTATAAATAATAAATTATTATTATTATTATTATTATTATTATTATTATTATTATTATTTGGGACTGCTGGCTGGGGCTGATGGGGCTTGTAGACCAAAGCACTGAGAGAGCAAAAGTTTGAAAAAGGCTGGCTCAGTAGCAGAACACAGAAAGGACGTTTCGCGATGGGAGTTTAAATTGCAAACGAGTTAGTACGATGTTGCAAACAGGTAAGTGGCAACACTTAAAACAAAATCACCATTTCCCCCTGGAAATATTACATCTCAATTTAATGTGTGCGCAGGGATGCTCTTTGAGGATATAGGCTGGCATTTGTGCCAGTGGCACCGTGTAGATGTTGCAAGGACCATGTGTGCACCAGGAGGACCAATCTAAACACCCATATCTGACGGCACTCAAGGCCCTGGATTTATCCCCCGGCACTTGCACTTAAAATTATCACACAATCTTAGGGTTGTGTCCCAGCATTCTATGCCACTTTGCAAAGGATTCTGGGATGCAACTTTTAAACTGCACAGCTCAGGTGCATAAGGCATCACCCTGACTCCAGCCACCCCTGGTTACGAAGGAATGAAGGCTGACTCTCCAAGTCTGAATTTAAAATCTACACAGAGCAAAAAGTATGGCCACCCATTCATTCTGTGGCGCAGAGCAACTTCGTTGGTTATGTAAATCATGGTGCTTAACTAGTCAGCCAAAATAATAATAATAATAATAATAATAATATATTATTTATAGCCCGCCCATCTGGCTGAGTTTCCCTAGCCACTCTGGGTGGCTCCCAATCGAGTGTTAAAAATGATATAGCATTAAATATTAAAAACCTCCCTAAACAGAGCTGCCTTCAGATGTCTTTTAGATATAAGATAGCTTCTTATTTCCTTCACATCTGAAGGGAGGGCGTTCCACAGGGCGGGTGCCACTGCCGAGAAGGCCCTCTGCCTGCTTCCCTGTAACTTGGCTTCTTGTAGGGAGGGAACCGCCAGAAGGCCCTCGGAGCTGGACCTCAGTGTCTGGGCAGAACAATGGGGGTGGAGATCTTTCAAGACTGCTGCTATGAGGTCTCGGCGGCCGCTCCCAGTCACCAGTCTAGCTGCCGCATTCTGGATTAATTGCAGTTTCCGGGTCACCTTCAAAGGTAGCCCCACCTGGAGCGCATTGCCGTAGTCCAAGCGGGAGATAACTAGAGCATGCACTTCTCTGGCGAAACAGTCCACGGGCAGGTAGGGTCTCATCCTGCGTACCAGATGGAGCTGGTAAACAGCCGCCCTGGACACAGAATTAACCTGTGCCTCCATGGACAGCTGTGAGTCCAAAATGACTCCCAGGCTGCGCACCTGGTCCTTCAGGGGCAAAGTTACCCCATTCAGGACCAGGGAGTCCCCCACACCCGCCCGCCCCCTGTCCCCCCAAAACAGCACTTCTGTCTTGTCAAAACCATTACCTAGGCAAAGGGACTGGCTTGGCAAGCTTGCTCTTGTACCTTCTACCCCCACAGATACGGGATCCCAAGAACTGGAAGGGACACAGGGCACCAGGGCACCATCCAGACTCACCCCCCGAACCCCCAACACTTTCATTACACTGTTTTAACATCTCACTTGCAAGGGAGAAAACTGAAATAACCTTTGACAGTGCCACCTTCTTGGCTGGTATAGGTGCATGCAAGCTGTGTGTGTGTGTGTGTGTGTGTGTGTGTGTGTGTGTGTATGCACGCATAATATGCTCTCAGACATGGCTATAAGTTTCCATAGTGACTCGATTGCAACTGGCAGAATCAGAGCTCACAGCCACTGTCGCAGGTGGCAGGCTCTCCGCATCGCTGTGCCTCTGCTGAATGAGTGCACACCTAGAAACCAGGTCAGGCAGGCCCTGAGAGACAGCTGGGCTGTGTGGTTTGGTAATCAGGGCTTTTCATTTTCTCGTTTCCCCATCGCAAGAAGTGGGTGATCTGACGCTCCGTTGGGCGGCGACTGGTGAGATAATATTCTTTTCCTCCGTCCTATGCAGTTTCTGTCACAGAAGGATCTCAGCTTGGAAGGACAGAGCTCTGAGGAAGGCTTGTTTTGGCGAGAAATGGAGGTCGCTGATTGTTCAGCTTCCTCACAACATAACACAATGTATGAGTGAATCTGGAACACCTCCAGACTCCTAATCCTTTACTGAAATGATGCCAGAGAACATAAACTGGGCAGTTCTTCTTCACCCCTTTACCCAGCTCTCCATCTTCTTCCTCTCCTCATTTTTATCCCCACATCTTTGAATTGTGCATTGTAAGCACTTTGGGGCGGAGACCCTGTATCCATCAGTTATTCTGGCATATTAATAACCAAGGAATATTCATAGCTGCCAGTTGCTTCTTCTGCCAGATATGGAGGCAAGCGTCTTGCCTATTTGGCCAGCTGTGACTGCTCAAGCCCTTAGGATTCCTCACGAGAAAAGGGAAAATTTGACAGCTGTGTCTTTGTGACCCCCTGGACCAGAGCACGCCAGGCACTCCTGTCTTCCACTGCCTCCAGCAGTTTGGTCAAACTCATGTTTGTAGCTTCGAGAACACTGTCCAACCATCTCGTCCTCTACCGTCCCCTTCTCCTTGTGTCCTCCATCTTTCCCAACATCAGGGTCTTCTCCAGGGAGTCTTCTCTTCTCATGAGGTTGCCAAAGTCTTGGAGCCTCAGCTTCAGGATCTGTCCTTCCAGTGAGCACTCAGGGTTGATTTCCTTAAGAATGGATAGGTTTGATCTTCTTGCAGTCCATGGGACTCTCAAGAGTCTCCTCCAGCACCATAATTCAAAAGCATCAATTCTTCAGCAATCAGCCTTTATGTATTTATGTACATGTTTGCTTGGTACATTTATGAACATTTATTATATATTTATAAGACCTTTTTTTTTTATTTCAAGCTTCACATAGAATTGTCCCAGCAGTCCTAGGTGCAGCCTGGAACCCGCAGAGCACCTAATAGGGAGCCTAAACTAACTGAAAACGCCCAAGCACCTTGTGTCACCTTCAAGACTAACCGCTTCCTGATGGCAGAAGGTGTTGCCACTTTAAACAGTAGCAGAAAGTTACAGGAACACAAAATCACACATGGCGGGGACCCGAAACTCCCATTTGTGTGCCGCAGCAGCAATTTCAGATGGAAATTGTTGGTGAACGGGTTTGAGTTGCAGCTATTTTGAAGCATGGGCAGCAGCTGGACACCTCACACTGAAAATGCACATTTAAAACGTGTGGCTTCCGCCACAAGGAATCTTGGGAACTGTAGTTCGTTAAGGATGCTGTGGGAGGGACACAACTACAGTTCCCAGGCGCCTCGGGGGGGTGCGGGGGAGAAAGGAAGCCATATGTTTCAAATGTGCCTTAGATTTATGGTATGGATGTGACCTATTTGCTTAATCTCATTACCCTGATTTTCCTTTCTAATGGCGAGATTACTTCTGCCCTCTGCTTTCAGCAGCCAGCGCAGAGTAAATGAATGCAATCTGGCACAGCAGGAGGCCCAGAGCCTTCTGCAGTGTGTCCTTGGGGTGTGTGTTGTTTCCTGGGTGGGGTGGGGAGGCGGGCAGAAGCGAGCAAAGCAAGGCCTGGAGGTTTGCCTGTCAAGCAGACACCCTGAGCCACAGCTTACCAAGGAAAAAGCCTCGTGCAAAGGAGGCAGCGAGGCTTAATTGGTGAGCAAACATGCACGAGCTTGTCCCGTTCACGGGGAGAAATTGGTGCTGCGAATGTGCAAGGGGCTCTGGCATTGTCACACAATGTGCCCCAAATAATGTTTAAGGGCAGGGTGGTAGAGTGAAAGCAAGATTTTCAGCAAATTTAACGAGAGAATAGATTTTACTCAGCCCATTGTGTCTGTAAATATTGGAGGAAATGGAGTTATGCGACACCCCCCAAAGCCAAAGAGATAACTAACTGTACAAGCTTTAGAAGACATCTGAAAGCAGCCCTACATAGGGAAGGTTTTTTATATTTAATGTTCTACAGTGGTACCTTGGGTTAAGTACTTAATTCGTTCTTGAGGTCCGTTCTTAACCTGAAACTGTTCTTAACCTGAAGCACCACTTTAGCTAACGGAGCCTCCTGCATCCGCGGCACCACCGGAGCTCGAAAAATGTTCTTATCCTGAAGCAAAGTTCTTAACCTGAAGCACTATTTATGGGTTAGCAAAGTGTGTAACCTGAAGCGTGTGTAACCTGAAACGTATGTAACCCGAGGTACCATTGTATTATGTTTTTATATATGTTAGAAGCTGCCCAAAGTGGCTACGACAACCCAGTCAGATCAGTGGGGTATAATAACAATACTAATAAGAGCAATAGAATAGGACTTTCCTATTTTAATCGGCTAAATTTGGGGAGGGGTATGCAATCGCCTTCTAAAACCATATCAAGCCCAGCCCTACCTAGTCCTCTGCTGACTGCTAAAGGTAAAGGGGCCCCTGACCATTAGGTCCAGTCATGGGTTTGCGGCGCTCATCTCGCTTTCTTGGCCGAGGGAGCCGGCGTACAGCTTCCGGGTCATGTGGCCAGCAGGACTAAGCCGCTTATGGTGAACCAGAGCAGCGCACGGAAACACCGTTCACCTTCCTGCCGGAGCAGTACCTATTTATCTACTTGCACTTTGACATGCTTTCGAACTGCTAGGTTGGCAGGAGCAGGGACCGAGCAATAGGAGCTCACCCCATTGCGGGGATTCGAACCGCTGACCTTCTGATCGGCAAGTCCTAGGCTCTGTGGTTTAACCCACAGCGCCACCCGCATCCCTACTGACTGCGAAAGTCATCTGTAAGCTTCTTTGACATGGTATGGAAGCAAACGAACCTTTCAAAACTGGAGTTAAGTAACTGTGCTTTGAAAAACACACAATTGCATCCTCCTAATTGCTCCTTCTGCATTTCTCGAATCCTGCTCCCTGGTGCTCATAGAAGATGCTGCTTCTCCCACTGAGAGGCAGGCCTTTGACTTGGAGCTTATCCCTTTTCTGCTTATCATTGCTTTCCCTCTCTCTTCCTGGCCTGGGCAGGGAAGGAGATCTCGGAGCCTTTGTTCACATCACTGGCACAAACCGCATTCAGAGGACGGCATTCCTCCTCGAAAAGGATATTGTAGAGTTGGAAAAAAGGGTTCAGAAAAGAGCCCCCAAAATGATCAAGGGGATGGAGAGACTCTTCTCCTTTGAGGAAAGGCTGCAACATTTGGGACTTTCCAGTTTAGAGAAAAAGAAAGCAAGTTTACTGAGTTTAGTTAACAGAGAAATCTGAGGGCTCCCTTGGAGAAAAAACAAGGACACCAGCCAGGAATACCAGAGCAAAACAGTAGGCTTGGTCTTTATTGAAGACTGTCGTGATAGGACTCCCACCTGCCCTCAGGTGGAACAAGATGGAACAAAAGAGAACCCAAACTTTTATTAGCTGCTAATCCCCATGCCACACACCCCCAAACTACATCACTCATACATCACGGTTACATCATGAAAGGGGAGGTCTGGTGGCAGGAATCTGAGCATCCTGGACCCTGCCCCATGGTTCCCCTTGCCCTCCACCAAACATCTATCAAGTGAAACAAAAGAGACGTTTACATTTCCCTGTTTCCCAGCCAAGTTCATCACACCCTTTTGTCTTCATCTGGGTTTGTTATTTCTGGAATGGCTACCTGTCTGGCACTCAGGTATCAGGATGCCAGGAATTATCACTCAGGCAGAGGGGCTGCTGAGTAGCCGAGCTCACATGTCCATATGAATTTCTGATGTTTTCCCAGTGAGCCAGTACAGAGAGACATTTATCAGTGAATTCTTACATTTGGTATTGTGCAGCAAAGGCCCTTTGAATAGATAGGAAGAAACTGTGATGAAGTGTTTTGTGGGGACAAATCACAAAAGTGATTGTGCTGGTTTTGGTAGTGGGCAGCATGTGCATATTTATATTTAAAATTTGTGTGCCTCCCTTCATCCACAGATCTCGGGATGGCTTGCAACCGAAAAACACCAATGTCCCACTTTTCTTAAAATGTGCACGTCCTGGTCCAATGGCGCTCCATATATCAGGCTGGCGCTGCAATTGTATTATTTTAGGCGCCTGCTGAGAACATTCTTATTTAGACAAGGCTACCCAGGAATTTTAATTGTTTCAGTCTATTCTATTGTGGTTTTAACTTTCTGTATGTTTTAAATTATGGCTGCAAATTTCTTAGTGGTCGTTTAATAAACTGCTTTCGAGTT
>JAXCMG010000097.1:1411609-1442828 GCA_034642415.1 Podarcis siculus | reverse complement strand
TGTTTCCCTCACTGTGAGAAGCGAAGTTACAGGGAACCAGGCAGAGGGCCTTCTCGGTGGTGGCACCCTTCCTGTGGAGCGCCCTTCCGTCCAATGTCAGGGAGACAAACAACTACAGTGGTACCTTTGTAGTTGTAAGGTTTGGCTCCTGAATACCACAAACCCGAAAGTGTTCGTTTGCAAACGTTTTTTGGAAGCTGGACGTCTGATGTGGCCTCTGATTGAGCCAATCAGAAGCCACACCTTGCTTTTCGAACCGTTTTGGGAGTCGGACGGACTCCCGGAACGGATTAAGTTCGGACTTTCCACAGACATTTGAAGGCAGCTCTGTATAGGGATGCTTTTAAGGTGTGATGTTTCATTGTGTTTCAAAATATTTTGTTGGGAGCAGCCCAGTGGCTGGGGCAACCCTGTCTGATAATAATAATAAAATTATTATGATTACTGTAGTCCAAAACATCTAGAGAAACAGGTTGGTGACAGCTGCTTGGTAGGAAGGGTAAAATAAAATAAAATAAAATAAAAAAGTCATCTGGAAATCTTCACCCAAAGGTGGCATGTCAGGGTGTCTGGCCTTTGGTGAATGCCTTCCTCTTTTGAGTGCCCTTTTTGGGCAAACTTGCACAACTTTCTTCCCTTTTCCCCCTCCAGTGAGGGGAAAAAAGGAAGAACCCAGGGATGCATTGGAGCTTCTATGGAACAGGGCCAGAAAAATCCCAAGGAATGGAAAGAGGCAGGTTTCAGAGATCCCTGATCTCAAAAACGTATTGGGCAAAGCTGGAAGTTCCATTTGCAAATGAAGGGGGCTGCTGATAAGAAGTGCAAGGATCTGGGCAAAGCTATAAAGGTAAAAGGTAAAGGATCCCTGGATGGTTAAGTCCACGCAAAGGCGACCATGGGGTTGCGGCGCTCTTCAGGCCGAGGGAGCCGGCGTTTGTCCACAGACAGTTTTCTGGGTCAAGTGGCCAGCAGGACTAAACCGCTTCTGGCGCAATGGGACGTTGTGATGGAAGCCAGAGCACATGGAAACAGTTTACCTTCCCGCCGGAGTGGTACCTATTTATCTACTTGCACTGGTGTGCTTTCGAACTGCTAGGTTGGCAGGAGCTGGGAAGGAGGAACGGGAGCTCACCCTGTCGCGGGGATTCGAACCGCCGGCCTTCCGATCGGCAAGCCCAAGAGGCTCAGTGGTTTAGCCCACAGCGCCACCCTCACCCCATTGGGCTAAGGTGAATGGTGAATTCGTACTTCCAATCAGGGAAAGTGGTTCTGAAATAGGAGTTGGCACCTCCTGGGGTGGGTGTGTGTGGATTGCCCAGGGGGGCACGAAGAGGCAAGGAGGTGGCTGGTGTGCTGGAGGTGTAAATGATTATCAGACTTTGAAACCCGGTTCATCACTTTTGCCAAGTTAATTAAACCAAACTGGGTTTTAGAATCATAGAATCATTAAGAGTTGGAAGGGACCCTTAGAGTCATCTAGTCCACCCCCATGTGCAGTGCAGGAATCTCAGCTGAAGTATCCAGGCCACCCAACCTAGGCTTAAAAACCTCCAAGGATGGTTTTTGGATAACTGTGCAATGAACTGCCACTGTTTTGAATTTTATTGTGTTACTCTCTTCCTCAGTGGGTTATGCAAACCGATGTTCTAAATTACACCTTTTTTATAGATTTTAAAGGAGATTTTATAGCTGCCACCTCTTCCTCTCAAGGAGAGCAAAAAGTTATTCCCCCCCCCCCATTTTATTTTTCCTTCGTCGAGCCTTTTTCAAGCAGCATTATCTGCTCCCCAAACAAGTCTTTTACGCAGCCAGAGAGAGGAAAAACATCAGACTTTTGCAGGTTTTACAAAACATTTCCCACCCCTTCTGTCCCTTAATGGCTCTTAGAGCCCCAAGTGAGCCAGACTTTAAAAGTGGGGTGATTCTTTGATCCCAAACTTCTCAATGGGGAAAATGGTGCTTAGAGGATCTGGTCCAGGGGCCTCGGACGGTGGACGTTCAGCTTCCACTCTCTGGTTTTAAGCAGGCAGCGCCGATGCCCCACAGGAAACTCAGCTGAGGCATTCCAGGCTGGTTTTCATCCTCTCCATCTCATGAAGGAAGCCGTAAAACTGAGGCAGCGTCAGCTCTGGTTCCGCGGGCAGGGAGAGAGAGAGAATAAAGAAAAACAGGAATGATTCGGGACTCACAAAACAAGAAAAGCACTTTTGTTTTCCCTGCGGCAAGTTAACCGTTGCTCAGAAGAGGGCAACCAAAATTATCAAGGGGACAGAAGAAAGATTAGTAATAACAAGGGTGATTTTGTTATTTATACCCCGCCCATCTGGCTGGGCTGAAGCATTTGGGGCTTATAGTAAGTTCAGAGAAAAGGAGAGTAAGAGGCAAAATGATATAAGTGTCTGTCCATCTCCAGTCCGGATCTCCACTGGAGCTTGACTAGCTGAGCAGTTTTCTTTTTACAGCTGCAGCTTCCAAAATTTAAATATCATAATAATAATAATACTTTTAAACGATTATCATTGCTACCTTTTAAAGCTTTTTGCGTTTTATCTGTGTTGTTTTAATTTGTGCAAGCTGCCCTGAGTCCCAGTCTGGGGAAAAGGAGGAATATAAATCAAAATAATTATTATTAATAATAATAATATTAAATTGGATACCACTGAATGCACTCAAGTCGAGGGACAAAATTCTGACCTCAGAGTTAGTTGAAAGAAGCAGCTCCCCCCGCCCCGCCCCCATCCCAAAATACATGCCCTTGCAATGTCTTTTTCAGGAGATGCAATTTCAGCCTTCCTGGGGCTTCAACTGCCTCCCTCTCTTTGCAGAACGCCCCCCCCCCCCCGGACAAAATAATGGCTCACTCACCCATGTACAGAGGCTCCACTTTGTTTCCTTTCCTAACCACCAATTTCAGCTGGAAATAAAAATCAGGTTTGTTTGTTTTTAAGGAAGAAGAAAGGCAGTTGCATCCAAGTGAGCAGGTGAGAAATGTTAAAACGCTGTGCTTTTTTCCTGCAAAGAGAAAACCCTGAGATTCTTCCACCGTTAACGTTTTTGCAGGGCGGTAGATGCAGCGGCTGAGGAGTCAGGAATTGGGGTGTATTCACGGATGCTTATGGACAGGGGGACAGAGACAAGCCACTCCAGGCTGTGACCCACAGGAAAGGATGGAGATTTGTGAAGGGGAAGAAATCTGCACCTATCACCCTACCCAAAATGAGCACTGAGTCCCACGTTGGCTGGGGCTGATGGGAACTGTAGTCCAAAATAGCTGGAGGGCTCCAGTTCTGCCACTTGTATAAGGAACACCTCCAAGGCAAATCTGTTGCACCGACTCACTGTTTTGCTGCTTCTGCTAGCCAGGGGGAGGACCAAAGATGCTGAAGTCCCGTACCACTGGAATGCCCTCTCAGCCCTCTGCCTACCTCCCCAAACCACACTACCCAAACACTTCCAAGCCTCTCTCTGCTGCCAGAAGGACTAGAAACTTGGTTTTTGGAAACCAAAACAAAAGCAGAGTTTCCTGGGACGCTGAATTCTTCAGGCACAAGCGTCTGCGGGATACAGGATGGCCTTTTCCCAGCGCCTGTGTCAGCACCCTATTTTTGCCCCTGGCTCTACCTGAGGGGGTCTTTCAAAAACAGCATCACTTCTTGCACGGCAAGATACCCACCTGCAGGAAGATGCTGCCGGCCTTCTCCAGTTCGCTGCTTCCTGCTGTAACTGCCGGAGAGAACAAAGAAAATCAATGTGGGTGCCCAGGGGAAGCTGGAAGGCGGAGCTTCCGTGGGGTGGAGGCACCTGGGGCCATAGGGGGTTGGACTAGATGACTTTTGGGGTCCCTTCCAACTCCGCTCACCTCCAAATTTCCACTCCATGTCTACGAGCTGGTTAACCATCAGGGTCTGGCCCACGGCCAGGCGGGAGAGGGTGGGCGATTTCTCCTTCCACTGGAAAGATTGCAGAAAGCAAAATGAAACAAAAACTGGCATGTGTGTCCGGCATCCCCATTCCACCCAAGACCACCTTCGCGGAAGCCTGGCTTCCAGAGTTTCACACACAAGGCGCAGGGCCGGATTTAGGTTTGATGAGGACCTCAGCTCCTGAAGGTAATGGGGCCCTTTATATGTCCAGCTGTCCTTTGTCAACAACAAACGGTCACTGTTTTTTGTGTTGAATATATGCTATATGGTAATTTATGGACCTAATAGGTACCTAAAGCCATTTGCTCATAACAAAATCTGTATTTTATCAAAGTAAATGTCAAACTGAAATACAATTAAGAAGGATATTAACAGTGAAATTAAATTGCTGTTTTAGGCGTTGCTTTTAAAAGTCTGGAATGAATTTATTCCGTTTTGCAATACTTTCTATGGGAAAGCGCGCCTTGGTTTCGGAACATTTTGGTTTTGGAACAGACTTCCAGAACGGATTAAGTTTGAGAACAAGGAAGCTTCCGGGTTGGCGCCATCGCCGAATGGCGGACTCCCTCCGAGCTCCGGAGGGAGCCTGCTCGGCAGGGCTGGGTCCTACCGCACCGGCGATGCGGGGACCCTTAAAAACCACGGCCACGGGGGCCGTGGACATGGAGACTCGGCTGGCACCGTTAGCGCCCTCCCGACTTGTGAAGGAGCCTTTTTAAAGGCTACGGATCGGGTGCCGGGGAGAAGCGTGGTGCTTTGAGTCCTCTGCCATCCCTGCCGAGCGAAGCCGCATGCCATCCGGCGGAGAGCGCTGACTTCTTCCATTGAGAATTCGGACTTTTAACAACAACCCGTGAGTAAAATTTGGAAACCGGGTTTAAAAGGAGAAAAAAGAAATTTTTTCGGATTTGACACGAGCGGGGGGGGATCCAAAAAGGAAGTCAGTCCCCCTCCCTATTGTAAACCTTCCAAAACAAGGACTGGGAAACCAAGGTCCAAAAAGATTTGTTTCTGACTAAGAATTCCACGATGGGAAACTACAAGAACTGTGCTGGAGGAAGAATTTAGGGAGAAGGAAAATGCTACCCCCCCCCTGGGAACCGGGGTGATTGAGGAGAGAGAGCCTGGCGAAAAGCGAAGGAGATTTTGACAGCTGTCAAAGTAGCTGTCAAAGTCGGAAAGAGGACTGTATTACGAGGGCCTTGCTGGTCAATTTCGCTACAATTTCTTTACAATTTGTTAAAACTTGGATACAAAATGGCGAAAACATGGATAACAACCGGATTTTTGGACTAGAAAAGACAAAGTTACAACAATCCCCCTAGAGGAGTTTCGGGACATTACAAAGAAGGTCGTAAGTGGAAAAATACCATTGGAATTTTACAGAACTGGTTATCTCCTGGGAAAGCTGCAAAATGGAAACAATATTGTGTCTACAGGGTGTTCAGCTAAAGGATTGAAGAAAGGAAGGGACTGAACGCAAGTTTTGGTTCCTGAATAACAATAATCCCTGCAGACTTACTAAATTCCTGAATTAGTACATTTTAGCAGCAGAACAAGAGGAAACTGGACTACAACTTGGAAAGAACATTGGGGGGAGTTTTATTAAAGATTTGATGTTAATATGGTTTAAAAATAACTTTAAAAATAATTATAAAAAGAAAAGCCAGCGAGAGTTGGGGGAAAATGTGATTTTTGGATCTTAAGAATTCCAGGCAGCTAACATGGATTGGTGATCAGGGGGAAATTAAACCGGGGACAGGGGGGGAGAACTAGAATCCAAAGGCTTGTCAACTTTTTGCTGAACTGGTTTCTTTTCATTTATTATACTTTTCAACTTTTGTTTCTTATATTTCTATTGTGGGGTGTTTTTACCATTAAGTAAAGGGGAAATTGTGGAACGAAAATGGGGTGGGCCCTGGGGAAGGAACTTTTGTTTCTTAATATGAGGATTGTATAAACTTAAATTTAAATTTGAAGAATGGGTGAAATAAGCTAAGCTTTAATCAGAACTGGGAACTTGTAGAGCCAACAATGTGAAAGGGGAATATGGTAGGGGTGGGGGAAGGGGGGAGTCCCGGAAAGCTGATGTATGAAAATAAGGTCTTGAACATTCTTTAATCTTTACTTTCTGTATTTTTGAAAATTTTAATAAATATTATTTAAAAAAAAAAAAAAATAAAAGTCTGGAATGAATTTATTCCGTTTTGCAATACTTTCTATGGGAAAGCGCGCCTTGGTTTCGGAACATTTTGGTTTTGGAACAGACTTCCAGAACGGATTAAGTTTGAGAACAAGGAAGCTTAAGGAAAAAATTAGAAAAACCTAAAATTCTAATTTTTTCCTTAAGCTTTTTAATTTTTCTTATTATTTAGTTTATTTCCATAAGGTAATATTTCTAGTCGATTACTTCTCGTTTCAGGGATTTTCACAGTATTTCATTTGATTTGTGCCATTAGTTCAGAGAACAGGCAGCGCAGAGGAAAAGCACCTTTTCCGCCCCCGGGAATTAAAATTTCAGTAGCGAAAGGAATGCTCATAGTACCTGCTCTTCGAAATAGCTGGCCTTCTCCTCGCTCAGCCCTGCGGGAGAAATTCAACACGGTTAAATGAGAGGCCGGCAGCCACCGTCCACCTTCCAGAATCGCCGGAGGCTTTTCAAAGAGACCTACCTAGGGTGATAAGATCTGCTCTAACCTGCTCTGCCGACAGACCTCTCTTTAGGGCACCTGAGATAAACAAGGCATAAAACAGACAGACGGAGGGGGGAAAGGGGAGAGAGAGAGAGAAAGAGAGGTCTGGTTAGACAACATCGCTACTGTATGGAGTTAAGCGCGGGAATAAGAAACCCAAAGAGCGTTAGAAACTCAGGTATATGAGCTAGGTGCCAAATGGATCCTTAAAACCAAGGTTACAGTTGCCAAAATGAAACGTTGGAAGATTCCGGCTGGTCATAAGGAGATACTTTTTCACACGCTTTTAACTTTGGAACTCACTGCCACAAGACGTTCACCAGCGTGGATGGCTTTAAAAGAAGTTTCGACAAATCCGTGGGGACAAGTGGCTACTTGGTCCTGATGCATCTGTCCTAGCTGTGAATCAAAAGCGCTGCTATTGTGCTTAGTTTGGGGTCTTCCTGTGGGTATCTGGCTGGCAACCATGAGAACAGAATGCAGGACTCCGTGGGCCTTTGGCCTGATCCTGCAACCTGGCTCTCCTTATGTTCCTATGTACCTATGGGACCGCCTCTCCTGGTATGCCCCGCAGAGGACCTTAAGGTCCACAAATGACAACATTTTGGAGGTCCCAGGTCACAAGGTAGTTAGATTGGTCTCAACTAGGGCCAGGGCCTTTTCAATACTGGCCCCGACGTGGTGGAACGCTCTGTCACAAGAGACTAGGGCCCTGCAGGACTCGACATCTTTCCGCAGGTCCTGCAAGACAGAGCTGTTCCGCCTGGCCTTTGGTCTGGACTCAGTCTGACCCTTATGTTTCCCTCCCCTTATGGTTTTGATCTATGGGCTACTATTAAAATGAGGCTGAATTTTAAATTATTTTCTAACCTGTATTTTAAATTGGTTTTAAATTATTATTATTATTATTATTATGGTACGACGCGGGTGGCGCTGTGGGTTAAACCACAGAGCCTAGGACTTGCCGATCAGAAGGTCGGTGGTTCGAATCCCCGCGATGGGGTGAGCTCCCATTGCTCGGTCTGCCAACATAGCAACTTGAAAGCACATCAGAGTCCAAGTAGATAAATAGGTACTGCTCTGGTGGGAAGGTAAACGCCGTTTCCATGCGCTGCTCTGGTTCGCCAGAAGCGGCTCAGTCATGCTTGGCCAGTAAAGCGAGATGAGCGCTGCAACCCCAGAGTCGGCCACGACTGGACCTAATGGTCAGGGGTCCCTTTACCTTTACCTTACCTCGGGTTAAGTACTTAATTTGTTCCGGAGGTCTGTTCTTAACCTAAAACTGTTCTTAACCTGAGGTACCACTTTAGCTAATGGGGCCTCCCGCTGCCGCCAGAGCACAATTTCTGTTCTCATCCTGAAGCAAAGTTCTTAACCCAAGGTACTATTTCTGGGTTAGCGGAGTCTGTAACCTGAAGCGTCTGTAACCTGAAGTGTATGTAACCCAAGGTACCACTGTACTTCACTGAGCAGCTGCTCCCCTTGTGGGGGTCCCATCACGAAAGAGGGGAGAAGCACCTCTCGATTCCCCTGGTCTATGGCAGGCACCCACACACCGCCAGGGACCCCCAAGCCGCCACTCACCATTTGGCACCAACAGGAGGCTTTTAACAATGTTCTTCAAAGGGCCCGGGCTGAGTTTATTGCTGGTGGCAAATTCAGAGAGCTGAGCTAGGAACCTTTCAACCTGTAAGAGGAGAAGAGCAGATAGTGCGATCCGCACCTCCAAGCTGCACATGGGTGCGAGTTTCTGGTGCAATCCTATGCCTGCCTGACTCCAAAGTCAGTTCCACTGAGTTCACGGGGACTTTGAATCATAAAACTGTAGAGTTTGAAGGGACCACGAGGGTCATCTAGTCCAACCCCCTGAAATGCAGGAATCGTTTTGCCCACCATGGGGCTCGAACCCACAATCCTGAGATTAAGAGTCTCATGCTCTACCGACTGAGCTAGGCCAGGAGGGAACTTTGCCCCGGGTTGTATCCTAAGGCTGAAAAACAGAACCGCACCCACACTGTTAATCAAGGTCCCTTTTGAACTTGATTTCTGAGTTCTGGGACGCTGTGCAGAAGGAGCAGATCCGCACATCATTAAAACCAGGAAAAAGAAAGAATTGCCTCTGTGACCCATTTGAGCCTCTGCTGGTGCGACAAAGAATTCTTGTTTAATTGGGAATGAAGCATCTTATTACTTTGATTCATGTGTACCTTTGGCAGAGACATCACCTTGCCGACAAAGGTCTGTATAGTTAAAGCTATGGTTTTCCCAGTAGTGATGTATGGAAGTGAGAGCTGGACCATAAAGAAGGCTGATCGCCAAAGAATGGATGCTTTTGAATTCTGGTGCTGGAGGAGACTCTTGAGAGTCCCATGGACTGCAAGAAGATCAAACCTCTCCATTCTGAAGGAAATCAGCCCTGAGTGCTCATTGGAAGGACAGATCCTGAAGCTGAGGCTCCAAGACTTTGGCCCCCTCATGAGAAGAGAAGACTCCCTGGAAAAGACCCTGATGTTGGGAAAGATGGAGGGCACAAGGAGAAGGGGACGACAGAGGACGAGATGGTTGGACAGTGTTCTTGAAGCTACCAGCATGAGTTTGACCAAACTACAGGAGGCAGTGGAAGACAGGAGTGCCTGGCGTGCTCTGGTCCAGGGGGTCACGAAGAGGCGGACACGACTAAACGACTAAACAACACCTTTGGCTAGCTTTTGATTCTGAATATTTCCTGTTCAGAGCTTAGAAGCTACCTTAGTCTCTGACGGAACTGAGAATCAGATGTTCAAGGAAAAGTTCCCAACTTGTAAACAGGGGGGGGGGGGGAGTGGCCTTAAGAAATAAACTGGCGAGTCTGAGTTGTGATGAATGACATATTCCTCTGCTGTCTGACAATTGCCATAATATAATATAATATAATATAATATAATATAATATAATATAATAATAATATAATATAATATAATATAATATAATATAATATAATAATACAATACAATACCTTTGTTTTATTTTATTTTAGCCGATATCTCCGTCCCTCTTTAGAGACAGAAGCCCCCCTCCTTTTATAGCAATTGGTTTGAGAAAGCAGGGCATAATTTTATCTAAACATCTGGTGGTTTCCAAGTTGTCTGCCCAAGTTCGGGCAGAATTTATGACTTGTTTCGGTTGGGAAAGCCGAGCAGTCATTAAAGGAAGAGGCACAAAGAAGGGGCGAGATCCTGGCGCAAGTCGTAAATTAAGGAAGGCCTCGTTTTAATAGTCTTGACTTTAGAACCTGTTTCTCCCTCACCTGGAAGGAAGCCCCACAGAGTTCGGTGTGGCTAACTTTGGAGAAGATCTGGTGAGGGGGAAAGAGTCAGACTCACAGTACTTCTTTCTTTCTTTTCAAACAGTCCAATAAAATTGTTCCAAACCCCAGGGCCCCAAAGGCAGGGATGAGAATGGGTTGGCGATAGAAAAGTGCGATTGCTAGAGGTCAGCAAAGGGGGCAAGTCTGCCCTGTGATCCTCAGATGAAGGGCAATTTTATTAATTATTATTTATTATTATTATTATTATTATTATTATTATTATTATTATTATTGTGGCTGACTGCATTTGTTTAGGGAGAGGGCCTTCTCGGTGGTGGCGCCCGCCCTGTGGAACGCCCTCCCATCAGATGTCAAGGAAATAAACAGCTATCTGACTTTTAGAAGACATCTGGAGGCAGCCCTAAAAAATCGGGAAGTTGTTAATGTTTCATGTTTTATCGTGTTTTTAATAGTCTGTTGGGAGCTGCCCAGAGTGGATGGGAAAACCCAGCCAGATGGGCAGGGTAAAAATAAAAGAAGAAGAAGAAGAAAAAGAAAAAGAAGGTGGTGATGAATGAATGATCTCATGTTTATGCATACACATGCTCCTCTGCTGATATGTCATTCTCTGCTATTGCTTGGAATGCGCCCTTACAGAATATGCACCCCATCGTGTCCTTCAGATTGAGATAATAATCACTTTCATGACACTGCTATTATTATTATTGTTATTATTATTTAAAAATGAGAACAATCTACACTTTACAAAGAATTGCAAAGAACTTGCAGGCTTGTGGCAGGGCGCCTGGCCTTTCGTTTTATCTCATGCAAAGATGCTTCTGTAATTAGCATTAAAAGTATCTGCTGCTGCTCCTAAGATGCTCACCTTGAGTAAAACTACAGCAAAAATAGCCTCAGCTAACCCCCTCGGATGCTATCTTGCAGACATCGCTGTGGGAGGCTTACCTCTTTGGGTTCCTGCAGAAATCGGAAAACCACTTCTGCGAGAGTGGAGAATTGCTGGAGAGAGACAAAACGAAGGTGTCAGCAACACAAGACCTGCCATGGATTGGGCCCACCTCTCCTGCTCTTTCCCACGTCTAATGCAGATTATTCCTTTTTTAAGAAGAGCAACAATCATCCAAACTTCCCTCTGCGTATATATCGTTTTTAAAAGGCACCTGGTGGTTCACCCTGGGTGTGTGAAGGCAGTGGTTTGCAGCCATCAAGTTAGATGGACCTGGGAACAGGGACACATCCTGCCCCACAACACAAAGGTCCTAATTCCCTTGCCACAGAACTCCTCCCTTTAAGACTTGGAACTCAATTATACAGTAATCCAATTCAACATCAGATTGCTCTAATACCAGCCTCCTTGTGAAAGTGAATAGGAGAGGCTGGTGGCCTCATTAAATAAATCTTACCCACCTTGACTAACAGTTATGAGCTTTAATTGCTTAATTAATTCTGCATATATTTGCATATCAGCAGAGTCCGGTGCACAGCTTATCTGAGGCCCAGGGTGGCGAGCCCATAGCTGTCAATGTTTCCCTTTTTTAAAGGGAAATTCCCTTATTCCGAATAGGATTCCTCGCAAGAAAAGGGGAAAGTTGACAGCTGTGGGCGAGCCCCTTCCAGCTAGCTTAAATCTCCAAGGTCCAGGGCAAGTGCCTGCCTCCCTCTGCAAGGAACATGTATACAGTCGTACCTTGGAAGTCGAACGGAATCCGAAATGTTTGAAAACCAAATTACAGCTTCTGATTGGCTCTGATTGCAGGAAGCTCCTGCAGCCATCGGAAGCCCGTCGGAAAGTTCAGGTTCCAAAAGAACGTTCGCAAACTGGAACAATCACTTCCGGGGTTGCGGCATTCAGGAGCCAAACGTCCGAGTTCCAGGGTACGACTTTATGTTTATGTTTGGCCAGGCTTCTCCATGGGCCTGGGGTTTCGTGTGCATGTGTGTCTATAGCCAGGGTTCTCCAACTTGGTGCCCTCCAGATGTGGTTGATGGGAGTTGTAGACCGCAACATCTGGAGGGAGCCAAGTTGGGGGCACCATCTTAGAAGGGGGTCTCGTTCCTGAATGGCGGGCTTCTTCTGCAACCACTGCCAGAATCACCTGTGGATTTGCAAGTAATAATAAGAATAATTTATTATTTGCACCCCGCCCATCTGGCTGGGTTTCCCCAGCCACTCTGGGCGGCTTCCAACAAAGATTAAAAATACATCAAAATGTCGCACATTAAAAACTACCCTGAACAGGGCTGCCTTCAGATGTCTTCTAAATGTCAGGTAGTTGTTGTTCTCTTTGACATCTGGTGGGAGGGCGTTCCACAGGACGGGTGCCACCACCGAGAAGGCCCTCTGCCTGCTTCCCTGTAGCTTTGCTTCTCGTGGTGAGGGAACCGCCAGAAGGTCCTCGGATCTGGACCTCAGTGTCCAGGCAGAACGATAGGGGTGGAGACGCTCCTTCAGGTATACTGGGCCGAGGCCATTTAGGGCTTTAAAGGTCAACACCAACACATGAAGCACAATTCACCATTTTAAAAACAGCCGCCCAATTTGGACCTTCAAGCTGAAAAGTGTTTAATGCATCAATTCAATTAATTGACTTAAATGTTACAGCCTTAGGAGCAAACTAGCTCTGTGGAAAATGTGACACCCAGGAGTCCAATTTATCTTTATTTTGCAAGTTTGCAAATAAGGAGAGCTGGCCCAATTAAAAGGTATCGACCTCCACACAGCTCTCGAATCCTCTGTTTGCATGCGCTGGGCATTCTCCAAATCCCCCAGAGAGAGGCAGCAGCCCTGTTTGCACACCGGGGAGCCAGCAGAGCTCTGGCAGAGCGCTAAGGATTAAGAAACAATATTTTTTAAAAATAATAATAATATGGATTGCAGCCAACTAACGTTTACTCAGAGTAGACCTGCTACAATTAATGGACAGATAGATGGCCAACTGTCATGGATGCTTGAGCTGAGATTCCTGCATCGCAGGGGGTTAGACTAGATGACCCCGGGGTCCCTTCCAATTCTTCAGTTCTACGATTCTATGCTAGCAATGTTCATTAATTTCAGTCGGTCTACTCTGGGGAGAACTAGCACTGAATGCAAACAGTTTACCTACACGATCGCCTTTCTGCATGTATGACCTCTCGGCTACTTAGAACCGGTGCTGTTACAGGTGCTACATAAAGCCCGTTCCTCATTTGTAGGAACTCGCCTGTTTAGTGTGGCAGGGCCTTTGGAACTCCATGCCACTTGATATCAGGCAGGCACCTTTGCTGTACTCTTTTCAGCGCCTGCTTAAAGCATTCTTGTTTAGACAAGCCAACCCAGATGTTCAGAAAGTTGACGAGAGTCTTAATCTGCTTTTAGTTTCGTGTTATTTCACCTTTCCAAAAGTCCTAAGTTAGCATTTTTTCTTATTGATGATGTTAATTGTTTTGCCTTTTTTGAAAACCGCTCTGAGGGTTTTCTTTTCCTTTTTGCAAGCAGTGCGTACATTTTACGAACTAAGTAATCAAAATAAAATCCTACAAGCATTCCCCCCCCAGAAAAACTAAATAAATCACGAAACAGTGCAGCCGTAGGGTCAGAAGGCAGGGCATCGAGGAGAGCAAAGCGGTCGCATTCTCGGATGAGGTGATAACCCCAAAACAGAAGCATGACCTTGAGGGAGATACCTGGAATGCGAAAAAGGCATGACTAACAGCTGCGCTTTTTATTGTGCTACCAGGTTGGAGTGGAGACAGAAAGCTCATGCGTTCTCCAGGAGCCTCGCTCAGCGTTTTAGCAGCCGGCTTAGGATAAGGTAGGACCCCCAGAAGGGGAAGAAATGGAGGCAGTGAGAGATTTTACTTTCTTGGGTTCCATGATCACTGCAGATGGTGACAGCAGCCACGAAATTAAAAGACGCCTGCTTCTTGGGAGAAAAGCAATCACAAACTTAGACAGCATCTTAAAAAGCAGAGACATCACCTTGCCAACAAGGGTCCGTATAGTTCAAGCTATGGTTTTCCCAGTAGTAATGTATGGAAGTGAGAGCTGGACCATAAAGAAGGCTGATCGCCAAAGAATTGATGCTTTTGAATTCTGGTGCTGGAGGAGACTCTTGAGAGTCCCATGGACTGCAAGAAGATCAAACCGATCCATTCTGAAGGAAATCAGCCCTGAGTGCTCCCTGGAAGGACAGATCCTGAAGCTGAGGCTCCAATACTTTGGCCACCTCATGAGAAGAGAAGACTCCCTGGAAAAGACCCTGATGCTGGGAAAGATGGAGGGCACAAGGAGAAGGGGACGACGGAGGACGAGATGGTTGGACAGTGTTCTCGAAGCTACCAGCATGAGTTTGACCAAACTGCGGGAGGTAGTGGAAGACAGGAGGGCCTGGCTTGCTCTGGTCCAGGGGGTCACGAAAAGTCGGACACGAGTAAACAACAAATCCACAGGGATATCACCCTGCTGGAAAAACTAACTAATAAGTCCCTAGGCACTAAAGGGGGAAAAAAAGGATGATTTCATACCTCTTTGGTTTGACTTTATTTCATTTGTAAGGAAGGAGGACCCCGCCCCTTTGGTCTACAAACAAATATGGTTAATGCAGTAAAACAGGGTCATTGTTTAATTCACCTTGTCTTGTCTAATTGTTATGTCGCTGCCTTCCACACATCTGCATAAAACTGCAGAGTTGGAAGGGACCGCAAGAATCATCTACCCCTGACAGGTAGAAATCTTTCGCCCAACTTGAGGCTCGAACCCAGAACCCAGAGATGAAGGGTCTCGTGCTTCACCAAGTGAGCTATCGCAGCAGGCCTGTGGTTTATTTATTCTGGCTTCATTTCATGTCTATATTTGTTCAACAGTATATGGGCAACGTATGTTGCCATCAGATCCTGTTTTGATAACACGGTACTTTGCAGAATTTTGTAGAACCTTTTTAAAAATAATAACAGTAATAAAGAGTTAATTTTTTTGGGGGGGGGTTATATAAAAAGTGGCCCCAGCAGAGTGGACTTGCAGGAACCAAGGAGAAGCAGGAACAGTTTAAGAGCATCAGGCGGCACACATAAAATCCGCTGGGTGCCTTTGGTCAGATATGCTCGCTGTGCAATGAGGGAGGGATAACGCGAGCTTGATGTATCGTGAGCAGGAACTAAAGTGATTTAGAAATGGTTGTATGCGGGGAAGGAGTTCTGGGTGAGACCAGCAGGGAACGGAAGCTGAATGCAGCAGTTTGTCATGTATAGTTTTGCAGCAGCACACTGCTCAATAAAAACTATTCCTTTGAATCCAGTCCCTGTGCATCATTTATAATCTTGGAAATAATAAAAATATGGCATCAGGAGACAAAATTAAAAGAAGGCAGTATTGCAGCTCGATCAGAGGTATACCTGTAAGAACACAAAAGTTATTAGATCTGTATCTATACCAGCATCCTAGTCTTTCAAGGCCAACCAGATGGGAAACCTGCAAACAGGATTCAAGCACAAGAGCAACTCTCCCCTCCTGAACTGAATCAGTCAAGAGTCTCAAGACATATACATGCATCCCTAATTTTATTTGAATGCCGCCTTTCCACAGTTCAAACTATGTTCAAGGCGGCTGACAACAGGAAAAGAAATACGTAGCTACAACGTTCAAGTAGCCATAAACAAAACATTTTTAAAAATGCACAACAATCACTGCAAGATCCAAAATTAAGATACAAAAAAACTAACGCCAACAGCAGCAAAAAATAAAATAAAAATAAAAACCGCGACAAAACCCTGCCAACAACACCCCGGAGAGGGCAAGAGTTGCAGCCAAAGATTTTGGACTCTGAATTATCTGAGACTAGGTGAAGAGAGAGACAGGGTGGTCAGAAGACCAAAGAGATAGAGATTTTTGTTTTTCAAAAAAACAAACAGGGAGATGAAATATTCATGGGGAATTAAGTGATTTAGACATGGTTCGTAAGGTGGAGGTTGTGGCGAGGCCGGCAGAGAAAGGCAGCTACGGGGTATCTTGACTAAGATTCAGTTTTTCAATACCACATGGCTAAATCAAAGTTTATTCCTTCTAATCCAGTTTCCACCGAACATTTATAATCTTGCAAATACTGTACTACGCCCCACTTTTACATTGGCAACTAAAATAACACGGATAAAACGCGAGGTGCCTTTTCTGAAGGCAGAATATCAGACTAACCATAATCATGGGCTTTTCTTTGGAAGACTGGATGCCGATACTAGTCTGGGTTTTATTTATTTTTTAAAAGGTTGATCGCAACTGTTTTGCCTTTTGGTGAGTGAATATTTAAAAACGCGTTTTAAAAGAGCTATGAGTTCGTAGCCTTGGGGGTCCCTTCCAACCCTCTCCAAGACCAGCGAGGCTTTTAAAAGAAAGCCCGGGGCCCCGATCCTGCTCAGGCAGCTTCGCGGAGCCTCCGGGAAGGGACTCCGGTCCAGAGGATCTCCTCCGGGGGAGAGGGGGGGGTCGCCCTTTAGGATGACGCGCAGCGAAGCGCAGGAGTGGAGCGCACACTCGTGCGCCCTGCTTCCTTCTCCGTGGCGACGCGCCAGCCCCACTGGCCGGAGGGCTGCTCCTCCCTGCGCCAGTTTCTTTTTTTGGGGGGGTCTCCGGCAACCAGAGCCCCAATATTCGGAAAAGAGGGTCCCCCCCAGCTCCCAAGCCCCCCGCTCCGCCGGCAGCTGCACCTGGGCGCTCAGCTGGTTCAGCTGCTGCAAGTCTGCGCTCAGCGTCTCCGGCACCGGCTCTCTCGCAAAGCTCAGCAGCCCCATTGCGCGCCCGGATCCGACGCGCTCGCCTTCCTCGGTTGCTGCCGCCGCCGCCGCCCGGCTCCTCCCCGCCGCGCTCCGCCCCTGCCGGCGCAGCCGCTTTCGATTTGGCTCCCCGGGAGGGCGCTACTACTCGCGAGTAAGCCCGGCCGGGAGATCTTTTGCCGAGGAAAAGCGCGCATGAGTTGGAGGGTTGGAGGGGGGGGTGTGGATGGCGGCGGGTGTCAGGTCTCGGTCTCCTGCCCCGCCGTCGGATCGGGTCTACTCGGAAACAAGCCCCGTGGGTTTTCTTCCGGCTGCTTACTTCCGAGGTAAGGGTCACCTGGAGGGATCGCGGGGGGGAAAGCTCCACGTCTAGTCCAGAGAAAGAGGTTGCTTGTTATCAGAGCAGCAGCACCACCAAAAAATAAATAAAAACAAACAGTTTTCATAGGATCGCAAAATTGTGGAGTTAGAAGGGACCCTGAGGGTCATCTAGTCCAACCCCCTGCATGACTCTGAGCACAGACGTTTTAAACTCCGGTCACAGCACCAGCATCACCCGTGGAATAACATGGCTTGTTTGTTTTGTTGATGTTGGTGCTGCAATTTAAGTAATCGAAACCAAGTAATTTAGTTAAAACAAGTAAAGACAAGAGGGGTCAGCAGACTTTTTCAGCAGGGGGCCGGTGCACTGTCCCTCAGAACTTGTGGGGGGGGCAGACTATATTTTTCGGGGGGGGGGTGGAATGAACGAATTCCTATGCCCCACAAATAACCCAGATATACATTTTAAATGAAAGCACACATTCTACTCATGTAAAAACACCAGGCAGGCCCCACAAATAACCCAGAGATGCATATTAAATAAAAGGGCACATTCAACTCATGTAAAAACACGCTGATTCCCGGACTGTCTGTGGGCCGGATTTAGAAGGCGATTGGGCCGCATCCGGCCCCCGGGCCTTAGTTTGCCTACCCATGGACAACAGCATCAGCCTATAAAAACTGATAGAACAGCAGAAATTATAATACAGCAGAAAATTCAGTTGGCGCAACAAAACTCACAGCATCATCAAAATGTCATCCAGGGGACCTGGAAGATTAAAAACCATTACAAGGTTTTAAGATTGAAAAGCCTGGGGATGTTTTTTTAGAAGGTCTTAATTAGCAGGGAAGGGACCACAATGCCAGACCCCTGTTGCCAGAGGGTTCCAGCACCACTGAAAAGCCCCTCTGGTAGCTGCTGCCTATACCACATGGGAGAACCAGAGAGGTGCCCCAGAAAATCACCCTTTAAGGCAACCTGGACCCTTAAGAGCGGTTCAGGGCTTTAAAAGGGTCAATGGCAGCATTTTGAATTGGGCCTAGAAATGGACTGGCATCCAGTGGAGACGGCCATGCAAAAATTTGGCACCATATGACCGCACTCCCAGTCCCTGTTAACAATTCTGCTATTCACCTGCCTCAGCAGCTTCATATGCACACACCTGAACTTCCTTCTTTCCTCTTCCCTCCACTTCCACATTTCCTCTTGTGTCATGCCTTTTAGATTTTAAGTTTTGAAGATAAGCACTGTCCTGCTGCTGTTGTTTTGTAAACTGGTTTTTGGATAAGAGGCAGAACAGGAGTTATTAAATAAGGAATAATCATACTGCTGGGTCATTTCTCAGGCGATAAGCTTGCCGTAGAGTGATCCCTGCAAATGTGTCTTCTTATCTGACCCTAGTTTTCTCTTCCTGTAGTTTAGAGATGGGGAAGCTGCAGTCCTTTAGTGGCTTTTGAACTTCAGTTCCCAGCAGTCCGAGCAGCCAACAAAGCCAATGGCCATGAATGATGGGATTTGTAGTAGAAGGCCACACGTTCCCTATCTGAATCTAGCTCTAAAGCCATCTTGCTCCTTGGAGTAATTCAAACCATTTTATTGCTGTAAATCCTTGGGAGCACTTTATGTAAAAACAATGTAGTTGGAATCACACTGAAAACCCATTGAAAAGTAACTGTAAAAACGAGAAATCATGCAGGGAAATATGCTGAAGAATTAAAAGTGCGCATTAAAACAAAACAAAAAAACAGCCATAGACAGAAGTCAAACTTTGGACGATTCTGGAGAAACTAAAGGAAGAACACCTTCATGCAGTGCGAAGTTAAAACTATGGATTTTGCTCTCGTAGGATGTTGTGATTGTGACCAGCTGGGATGGCTTTGAAAGAGGATTCATGGAGGATAAAGCTACCAGTTGCTACCAGCCACAAATGACCGTGGTGTACCTCCAGCACCAGAATCAACCACAATAACACGAACAATGCCAACACAACTGCGCAGCTAAGTCTTTTGTGGGGAGTTCCATTGACATCGGGAGTCCATAAAGAAGGGGGAGAATATAAGTCAAGGGGAATGAATGGCCGGCAGCCTGGCTAAGTCCCAAGTGTTGCAAGGTGGTTTGGGCAGGGGAGTCTGGCCTGCAAAGAAATTAACTGAAGGTGTTGCTTGGCATTTAGAGCACAGGATCTGAGGCAAGAGAAGTTGCAGAACAGGTGGGAGTCTGGGAGGAGCAATCCCAAAGCCTGGAAGTCTGAGAGGGGACACGAGAGCCACCTGCAAATACCTTGTTGTTATTATTTTTATTGAGTTATGCTGCAAATACAAACGATTAGAAAAAAACTTACAATCGTCATATAAATCACATAAATAGAAAGAATAATTAAAAAAAAAAAATAGAGATGTGCATCTAATACATATCCAAATACAGGTAACTCTTCATAAACAAAGGAACAAGAAAAGGAAAAAGAAAGAGAAGAAAAAAGAATGAATGATTTACTGTTATCTTTTTGTTGCTGTTTAGTCGTTTAGTCGTGTCCGACCCTTTGTGACCCCCTGGACCAGAGCACGCCAGGCCCTCCTGTCTTCCACTGCCTCCCGCAGTTTGGTCAAACTCATGCTGGTAGCTTCGAGAACACTGTCCAGCCATCTCGTCCTCTGTCGTCCCCTTCTCCTTGTGCCCTCCATCTTTCCCAACATCAGGGTCTTTTCCAGGGAGTCTTCTCTTCTCATGAGGTGGCCAAAGTCTTGGAGCCTCAGCTTCAGGATCTGTCCTTCCAGTGTCCTTCCAGTCAGGGCTGATTTCCTTCAGAATGGAGAGGTTTGATCTTCTTGCAGTCCATGGGACTCTCAAGAGTCTCCTCCAGCCCCAGAATTCAAAAGCATCCATTCTTCGGCAATCAGCCTTCTTGATGGTCCAGCTCTCACTTCCATACAAGACTACTGTTATCTTAGTTATATATATATATTCTTTCTTCTTTCTTTCACCTGCAAATATCTGAAGGGCTGCCACGTGGAAGACGGAACGGGCTTGGTTCGGGTCCAGAAGGTAAGAGCCGAACCAAGGATCCAAACGGCAAGAAAGGAGAGCTCAACTGAACATTAGGAAAAACTTTCTGATTGTTGTTTGACAGTGGAACAGAGATGCCCTCGGGTGGCCGTGGACTCTTCTTCCTTGGAGGTTTTTAAGCAGTTTGGGTGACTATATGTCATGGATACTTTAGTCTTGACCTCCTGCATTGCAGGGGTTGGGCTAGATGACCCTCAGGGACCCCTGCCAACTCTGATTCTCTAAAAAGCCCATGCGCCCATCTACATGGGCTGGAAGGAGGGGGATGGGATTTGACCAATGGCCTGGAAGTTGCACATTGAAATGCAGAAGGTCCAGTAATCTCTGCATATTCAAATCTCCCTTTGTTGCTGGTTGATCTTGCAAATGACTGCCTGAAAAGACTTTTTGTCATGAAGATGGCTCTGCCCATTTTGCTATGAAGAGGGGAGGGAGGGCTCCCCAAAAGTCTTTTGCAAGAATTGGCCTTATAGAAATCACACTGCTTTTTGTTTAAGCAAAGGGGGAAACAAAACAAAAGCGGTGGCCTTCCAGCCAGCTCATTTCTCTAGCAACTGTATCCCATTGTGAGCACAAAGGTGAGGCAAAGGATGCCGTGACAATAAAGGTTTATTATTATTATTTAGAAGTTTGCATGTTGCAGCGCAGGAACCAAAGCCATGAGGCGGATAACATTATCCGGACCACAAGAGTCATCAAAAGTCCAAACCCCTGCATGCAGGAATCTCTTATCCAAAGTGGGGTTCAAACCCACAACCCCAAAATAGGGAGTTTCATACTCTACCCACTGAGCTATTCCATCTATCCTATGCATGGCCTAGAAATCGCCATAGGTTGTGGCGCCCTTTGAAAAGAATGGAGACAAGGCTGGCTCCATGGAAGAAAAACCTGCCAACGACATACTGTCTGAGCCAGAGGTTCTCAAACCCGTTTTTTCCTGCGCTACAACTTTCACCAGATTTTTTATTGATAAGAAATGCACCAGAAAACAAAAAAGGAAGTTCTAGCACTGGCTGACTGGTAACACAGAACGTAACTACTTTATTACATGATCATGGGCCACCCAGAAAGTATGAAACAATGCAGCTATGTAAAAACACGAATCATTCCCAAAATGTAGTTATGAACATGGATCCTGTTTCTGGCTGGACCTCCATACTGCACGGAAATGCTCTTTGCTTGTCCTTGATTGCCCCTGCCACATTTGCCACCCTCTCCTGCCACAATAGGGTGGCATCCCACAGCCTTTGAGAACCACTGGCAGCCATCTTGGGCGAATGAAAGAGGATTACGCACGTTAAGGCAGAGGTTTTCTTTTATAGATTTATTGATTTTTTAACGAATCAGTTCCAACAGTCATACAACATATTTTTATTTTAGACTTCCGTCAACACCTCTGATGATTTCCCATTCTTTATCACTTATTCTGCATTTCTTAATTTCTATATTACATTTAATTCTCCTTAACTAATAATTCTCTCCATAGTCCTTCTTGCAGTATTTCAAATAATCCACCTTAAAAAACTTCTTGCAGTCCTACTAGCGTAATCTGTTAATCACAATTACTTTTCAAATAGTTCATATATTTACTTCAGTCTTCTAGGAATCTTATCCCGCAGGTTTCAAATCCTTCCTGTTAATTTATCTGAAGGAGCGCCTCCACCCCCATCGTTCTGCCCGGACACTGAGGTCCAGCTCCGAGGGCCTTCTGGCGGTTCCCTCCCTGCAAGAAGCCAAGTTACAGGGAACCAGCCAGAGGGCCTTCTCGGTGGTGGCGCCCGCCCTGTGGAACGCCCTCCCACCAGATGTCAAAGAGAACAACAACTACCAAACTTTTAGAAGACATCTGAAGGCAGCCCTGTTTAGGGAAGCTCTTAATGTTTGATGTATTACTGTATTTTAATATTTTTTGGGAAGCCGCCTAGAATGGCTGGGGAAACCCAGCCAGATGGGCGGGGTATAAATAATAAATTTATTGTTGTTGTTATTGTTGTTGTTATTTAATTCTGCATAGTCCATCAACTTCACCCTCCATTCTTCTTTCTTAATGCAGAGGTTTTCAACCTTTTTGGGTCCACGGCTCCCTTGACCAGCTACGTGCTTCCTGCGGCACCCCTGTGGGGCTCAGGAGCCCAGTTATGTCCCCCCCTTGCCTGCAGAGCTGGCAGTCCCTCGCCCCTTTTCAAACACCCTCCCTTGTGGAGTGTTCCCTCAGCCTTCTCTCCCCTCTCCTTGGGAGGCCTCTGGGCAGCTGCTGCTGCCGCCCCTGGTCTCTGAGCTGCTCCCCCTGCCCCAAAGAGAGGTGCATCCTCACACTGCCCCACAGGGGCCTAGGAAGGACGCCTTGGCCAGCCCTAGAGGCACATTTGCCTGCAGAGCTTGTAGCCAGGGCTGGTGCAATGAACAGCTGTGGAAGCCTTTGGGAGGCAGAGACATGAGAGGGCATCAGAGAAAGGACGGAAGGAAGGAAAGAAAGAGGGACAGAGGTCAGTGTTGCCTGTGGCACCCTTGACCATCCTTCATGGCACACTGGTTGAAAACCACTGCGTTAATGGATGAGGATAAGGCTTGCAGTGGCTCCTAGTCATAATGGCTATGCGCTACCTCCCAAACCAGAGGCAACATGCCTCTGTATACAGTCATACTTCATGTTACGTCCGCTTCATGTTACGTTCTTTCAGGATACGTCCTGCAGTGACCTGGAAGTACCGGAAAGGGTTACTTCTGGGTTTCGCCGCTTGCGCATACGCGCAAAATGACGTCATGAGCATGCGCAGAAGTGGCGAATCGCAACTCGTGCGTGCGCAGATGCGGGTTGCGTTCCTTTCATGTTGCGAACGGGTCTCCGGAACGGATCCCGTTCACAACCAGAGGTAACACTGTACTAGTTTCTGGGGTTGCAAGTGGGCCAGGGCAGTTCTCTGGCAATTTGGCCCTGGGCTTCTCGTGGGCATCTGGGGACAATAGGATGCTGGACTCAATGGGCCTTTGGTCTGATCCAGCACCCAGGCTCTTCTCACGCTCTCACGGCATACTTTCCGCCAAGCAGGATTTGAGAAGGAACACAGAACATCTGCCACCTCCCACAACTCCGTGCAGTCCAGATGTTTTGGACAATATTCGCTTTTGGGTTGGGGAAAGGTAGTTGCAAAATGCACCCTGTGCCATGAGAGGTAGCCCCTTGCTGTGTTGCAGGAGGAGATGCCGAGGTGCCCTGGATTTTGCCTCTTGGGTTGCCTGCAATGGAGCCCGCCCTGTCCATCACCCCTGCCCTACTTCCTCCAGGCCACGGGTTCAACAGGGGCCTTTTAAAAGCCTGGAACTTGCCTCCTCCCTGTCAAGAACGTAGGAAGAGCCTGTGGATTAGGCCAAAGGGGACCCCATTTAGTCCGGCATCCTGCTCTCACCATTGCATGCAGGGAAACCAGCAAGCAGGACCTGAGTGCGAGAGCCCTCCACACTCCTGGAGTTTCCAGCAACTGGGAGTCAGAAGTGCTGCTGTGGAGGCAGAGCAGAACCATCCTAACTAGTAGCCATCAATAGGCGTCTTTTCCTCCATGAATTTGCTCCAATCCTGAATTAAAGCCACCCAGGTTGGTGGCCATAACTGCCTCCTGTGGCAGGGAGTTCCATAGGTTAACTATGTGCTGGGTGCTCATATTCCCTCTGGCACCGTTTGGTCTGGCCTCGTTTTGGGACCCCTGTGTAGCTCCCCTGTTGAATGTCAGATTACAGGTAGGTAGCCGTGTTGGTCTGCCACAGGCGAAACAAAATTAAAAAATTCCTTCCAGCAGCACCTTAGAGACCAACTAAGTTTGTTAGTGGTACGAGCTTTCGTGTGCATGCACACTTCTTCAGATACCGAATGTCAGATTGTCAGCTCCTAGGGGCAGGGACCTCGGGGCTGGGTGCACTCAGAGTGGCACATGCTTCCTAGAAACCAATAAAAACGGGGGGAATGTGGCTCTGCATTGAAAATCAAAATACTCCTGCATAGATGTTCTGGGATCATTGAAACGCGTTGCTAATGAAGCAGCGGGGGAGACATGCCTTCTACTTTGCAAGGCAATGGGGTTACCAGAGAGCCAGCCTGCCCAGGAAAATATTCACCCCACGAAGCAGCACCCCCATCCATTTCCTGGTTCTGCTGTGTGCGTACTATGGGTTGCTTCCTCGGCGAGGCCCCCACCTCCTTCCCAACCCCCCCCCCCCGCTCAGGCCAGGCCAGGCTAGCTCGCTCCCCTCCTTCCTTCGCGTCGCCAGCCTCACCTATTTTCTCCGCCTCCCTCCCCCATCCCACCCCCTGGAAACTTTTGCTTTTGGCCACCCGGGCCCTGCCGGAGGCCGAGGGATCCGGAGAGAAGCATGCGGTGGGGGATGGGGGGGCCTCTGGGAGGAGAATCTGGCCTGGGGGTGGGGAAGGCGCCCGGTGCCTCCTCCTCCCTCCCCTCCCCCCCCCCAGGCCTGGCAAAATCATTCACCTGGAGACCCGCCTCCTGCGCTTTCAACTGGCCCGGAGAGGATTAGGGAGATTTTGGGCTGGGGGTTGGGAGGGGGGAGGGGGGCGTGCTCGGCGCCGATCCCCTCCCCCTGATAAACCCCCCCAACTACCCAGAAGGGAGGAGGGGCGCCCGACGGGACAGCAAGGGAGCCAGCGAGCCCAGGAGCGCAGCGCGGGGAGGGTTAACCCGCCCATGTAAACGTCGTCTGGGGCTTGTCAGTTTCCGATTCGAGACCCGGGAAAAAAAAGGGGGAAAAGGCACGCCTGGCAGCGGGCGGGCACAGCAGCCTCGGCGGCAGCAGGAACCGCGGAGACCCCGACGGAAAGGACGAGGAGGCGGGCGCCGAGGTGAGCGCCCTCGGGCGCGGGCGCCGGGCTGGTGGGGAGCCCGAGCGGGGGGGGGGTCCCGGGGATCGCGCACCCCGGGATCGGGGCCCTGGGAGGAGAGCTCCCGGGGGCTTTGTCCTCGTGGGGAGGGAAGAGGAAGCCGGGCACTGGGAGGCGCACCGACGACCGCGATTCCGTTTGGGGAGCTCGCCCGGGGCTTGGTGAGGAGGGCGTGTGTGGTTTTGGAGAGGCGCCGGAGCGCGGTGGGTCGCCCCCTCCCCGCTTCCTCGCCCCCTTTCCTCGCTCCCCGTGGAGTTTCGGCTGCCTCGACGGCGGCGCACCCCCCCGGGACGAGGAAGAAGCATGCGCTCCGGGGAAGTTGGGATGCGCAGCCGGGCGGTGCGCGCCGTTCCACTCCGGAGCTCCCTCCAGAGTAAAAGCGCGCAGGGCGGTAGCCTCGTCGGGTGCGAGGGGGGGAATGCCATCCCCTCGCAGGGGTACAGCCCCTTCTCACAACAGCCCAGTGAAGTGGGTCCCCTCTTTTCTCCTTTTTGCCGAAGGGGGACGGAGGTTTGAGTAGCCCAAAGCCCGGCCGTGACGTCGAGGCTGCGCCCCTTTCCAAACTTAGTGCCATGGAACTTATGCGTTTTTTTGTAGGATCGCCCTGCAGGACCCTCTTTCTGTCCTTTTGGGGTGGGCCACGCCTTGCCTGCACTGACCCCCTTCTCCACTCAATGGGGGAACCGTGGGACCTCCCCCCCCCGGCCTGGCGTTTTTGCCCTCTGGGCTGGGCTGCTCAGCCTCCCGCCCCTTTCCTTTGTCCCCCGAAGCGGATTCCCCTGCGGGGCTTCCAGGTGGGACGTGGCTGGTTCAAAACAACATCAAAGAGCTTTGCAAAAAGCAGGCCCCCCCCGCCCCATAACTTTTCTTCTCCTCTCCATTGAGAAGCGCCCCAAACCCAAGTAGGGCTGGGTTGGTGTTCTGCCCCAGTTGAGGAGCAAGTGAGCTCTCCAGAAACTATTTATCTGACTTTTTACCCTTTCCAGAAGTTAAACATGTTTGATACCCAGTGGAAGTTTGAAGAGGAACTGACTCATTGTGGCAGAAAAGGGCCCTTCTGTCACATGCAACAAATCAGTACATCAGCCTTCCCCAACCTGGTGCCCTCCAGATGTTTGTAGTCCAGAACATCTGGGGGCACCAGGTTGGCGAAGGCGGATGCACATCTTTAAGGAGACATAATAAGCCTCTTTGTTCTAGGTAAAAGGGTGTGTTCATATAGCATGTTAAATTGCACATTTTAGAGTGCCCAGCTTTTACATTTTATGCCAGCCTTCCCCAACTTGGCACCCTCCAGATGTTGTTTACCTATTTATGTACATTTTATATTTATTTATCTTTGTCAGGTTCCGTCACACAGAAAAAAAGGGTCTCAAAATGAGTTAGCAAGATATAACCCTATAAAGTGACCATGTTGGCTATGGGGCTGATGGGATTTGTGGTTCAGCTGGAGGGCGCTAGCTTGGCGAAGGCGGCTTTCAAGCCATGCCACTGGCAATCCTCTGCAAGGGGAAAGTTCACAGAACGGTTAGAAGCCCACGTGCACAACCCATGTTTGCAATTTGAGATGGCTGCAGTGTGGCCCATCTCCCCTTGAAGACACCGAGGTGGAAGGCACGCCTTTGAGAATGGCTGATTCATTGAGAATTCTTTAAATCATCCATTTACTGATGAATCTTACTGAGGTCTATGGAAATTTCCTGTGCAGAAAGTGTATGAAGATTTCAGAAGCGGGGTGTGTGTGTGTGACCCAGAAGATCATACTTGCGTTGTTTGTTTACTAACTTTTCTGCAATGGACACATTGATGAGAGTTAGAATAGTCACTCTTTGTCTGATATTCTCAACAATATACCGAAACGTGGATTTATTAACTTGAAACATTTAACCACATTTTTATTCACAGAAGTGGGGTGGCTACGTCCTACACCCACATATTGGTAAGATTGCTGTACAATGCTAGTCTTACTCAGAGTAGACCTATTGACGTTAATGGTTGAGAGCGACTCAAGCCCATTGATTTCAATGGATGGCATCCAGCTAAACAATTCCGCTAGGGAACATTTTATTCATCTTCTTTACCCCCATGCCTCTCAATATGGCCTGGGGTTTCCCTGCAACTCTTTGGAGAATTTTTTAAGGTGGTTTGTTTGTGCTAGTGGAACTATTTGACTAGATACCACCCGCTGGGTCTACTCTAATTAGCTCAGTGGCTCCCAAGCCTTCTCAGGCCACCTCCCCCTTAGTTGCAGAAGCTCATCCTCAGGGACCCCTGCCCCCCAAAAGCATTATCCAAAATAGTGATTTGCACCACCCCTTAAGAAATATAGCAACCCAATAAAATTCAGAACCATTAATTGCACATTTATTCCAACTCCAATTCGAACTAGTCTGTTTAATTTAACTCAACAAAACTGATCACCTTGACCCAGAGATACCAGCTTTTAAAAATCTGATAGTGATTGACACCTCCAGCGCTTACCCCCCCTCCAGTGCCTGGCCCTTGCCTTTTAGCACCCCCCCCCCCCCGCCACAGATAATTCCACAGCCCCCATTTTACGACTGCCTGCCTTGGGAACCACTGACTTAGCTGGATATTACAACCCACATATTTTGCCTATCTTTTGGGCATTATTTACACAACCCTCCATCCATCTGAGACTTTTCCTTTGCTGCTGTTCTGCGAACGGAGGACAAACGGTTGCGGAATAATGGGGGGGGGGGCCTGACTCAAACATGGCAAGGCTGCAGCATCTGGTCCAAGCGGCTACCATCTTGCTTAAGAGAGCTTGCCACTGCGACTGGGCCTTATGTTTGCAGGCCAGGTTCTTAAGGCTGCTGCGAATGTCCCTGGGGTTCTCTCCTCTCTATGCTGGGGGGTTGACAGCCGCGCCTGGGAAATGGTGACGCCTGACGTGATGTGAGAACACATGAAAGCCTTGCCCGCCAGCGGCGCATTCACGCATGCCGCTTTCGGTGTTGTGAAGCAGTCTGCTTGTGCCGCAGCCATTCCTCGCTGGGTTGTGGTGTTTTAAACTCCGCGGCTGCAAAATATGGAAAAGGAGTGTGTTGGCGCTGGGGGTGTCGCTTTGGACAAAGAGATGTGCAATGCATGCGCCATGTTGTGACTCCAGGGTTGCAATCGGCCCTGGAAATGCATGTCTGAATTGGGTTATAAGCCCGCCAGGACCTTTCTAACGCTCAGAGAAGTCTGGGTGCCGTGTGTGCATTGGAGACCTCCCCCTTCCTTATCTTCTCAGCCAGGTTGCACTGTTTGTCCAGGCCGATGTGGCCTTGTCCATGCGGGAGGCCCAAGACAATTGCCCTCTCCTTACAAAGGGCCTGGGGGAATTGGTCTTGGGGCTAGATAGCCCTTCAAATGGGCCTGCAAGCTTTCAACACCCATTTTACCTGAAAAGCTGGCTCTGGGTGGTGGTTCTGTGTACGTTTTCTGTGCATCAACAGCCAGAAGTAGCAATGCTTCTGAATACCAGTTGCTGGAAGCCACTGCAGGGGAGAGGGACGCTCTTGTGTTCGAATCCTGCCTGTGGGCTTCCCCCAGGCATGGTCTGCCACTGTGAGAAAAGGTTGCTGGACTGGATGGGCCATTGGCCTGATCCAGCAGGCTGCTCTTAAAGGTAAAGGGATCCCTGAGCATTAGGTCCAGTCGTGAACGACTCTGGGGTTGCGGCGCTCATCTCGCTTTATTGGCCGAGGGAGCCGGTGTACAGCTTCCGGGTCATGTGGCCAGCATGACTAAGCCGCTTCTGGCAAACCAGAGCAGCGCACGGAAAGGCCGTTTACCTTCCCGCCGGAGTGGTACCTATTTATCTACAGTGGTACCTCAGGTTACAGATGCTTCAGGTTATAGACTCCTCGCGGGTGGCGCTGTGGGTTAAACCACAGAGACTAGGACTTGCCGATCAGAAGGTCTGCAGTTCGAATCCCCGTGACGGGGTGAGCTCCCGTTGCTCGGTCCCAGCTCCTGCCAACCTAGCAGTTCAAAAGCACGTCAAAGTGCAAGTAGATAAACAGGTACCACTCCAATGGGAAGGTAAACGGCGTTTCCATGCACTGCTCTGGTTTGCCAGAAGCGGCTTAGTCATGCTGCCACATGACACGGAAGCTGTACGTCGGCTCCCTCGGCCAATAAAGCGAGATGAGCACCGCAACCCCAGAGCTGGCCACAACTGGACCTAATGGTCAGGGGTCCCTTTACCTTTACTTTAACCCAGAAATAGTACCTCGGGTCAAGAACTTTGCTTCAGGATGGGAGGCCCCATTAGCTAAAGTGGTACCTCAGGTTAAGAACAGTTTCAGTTTAAGAATGGACCTCCAGAACGAATTAAGTTCTTAACCCAAGGTACCACTGTACTTGCACTTTGACGTGCTTTCGAACTGCTGGGTTGGCAGGAGCAGGGACAGAGCAAGGGGAGCTCACCATGTCGCAGGGATTCGAACCGCCGACCTTCTGATCGGCAAGTCCTAGGCTCTGTGGTTTAGACCACAGCGCCACGTGTGCCTTTTATAAAAGGACTGGTTATGCCAACCTGAGTCTAAGCTGCTTGACTTAGATAGCATCTCCCATTCTTTGGGGGCAGAATGTGTGTCTTGAGCAGATATTAGCTGGTGGTTAGAGGCATCCAGCCATTCCTGAGTCAGGGGAAGGAAGAGGAGACGGGAGTTCTCGAAACGCTCAGTTATAAAACAGAAGTTTCCTGGCGCTCGAGGCCTTCCGGTAATGATGTAATTAAAGAAAGAGGGTGAAGGAGGGAAGGTGGATAGGAATGGAGCCACATCCTCTGTTAGAATGGCGAGAGGTGAGGCTTTGGGAAGTTGCATGTCAGAGAAAGAGAGAGGGACAGAGATAGGGGGAGAGGTCTAGGAGAGGCAAGGTTGCTTAGCCTTGGGGGCTGGAGGGCTAGGCAAGATTGCAGCAGGGAGTTTAGACGCAGGGCTAATTTTCACTTTGCCTTTGTGCAACGTGGGAATGGTCACGTAATGTAGAGCCCAGCCCCAGAGCCTGGTTCAAGCCCCAAGTCTCTGGCGGTGATTCAAACAACAGTGCTTCTGAGCATGTGGGGAGTTCCTTCATCACTACGGTGGGAGTCTCAGCCAAGCTGGGTGTCAGTGCTGCCAAATCATCATGGCTAAGGGTCTCTGCTTGGATTAGGACGGGTTGTGCATTATATCATGTCCCAGCCACTCCCACTGCAATCTGAAGGTGCAAAAAATACTGCAGGGCTGTTGGGATGATAATTGATTACGGATAATGCATGTGCTATGCTCTGAACACTCCGGATAGCACATATTGTTTGAAATATGAATGCTGTCCATCCAAATCCTGAAGGGAGCTAAGAACCACAGTAATAAAACCAATTAGACAAAATTATACAGTGGAACAAACAAACCTGGGATGCAATTAAAAGTGGCCGACCGCCGGAGAGCTCACAGCCAAATTATTTTTGTGATGGTTAAGGATCTGCGACAAGAATGCTTGTTGTCAACCATTTCCTTGTAAAAACAGGTTAGACACTGCTCATAAGTTTATTTCCCACCATCAAATGCATCTTGCAGGAAAGCACATTGTAATATATTCTCATCCTTAGCTGTGACTGGGGACCTGAAAAATCTGTGTATAAAAAAGATCAACATGTGAATTAAATGCATAAGAAGAATCAGGTTTCTGGATCTGGTAGAATCCCAAGATCTGTCACCCAGAGACTGATGCAAAAGATCCTAAGCTCAGGAATTTTTGTTTCAGGAATTTTGTAATAGCGCTCAGTGTTCTTCCACACATAATTCCACTCCTGGTTATCCCCAGGTCACTTAATATGAACAGTATAATTGAGGGAGGGGGTAGGAAGAAAGGAGGAGAAGGCCAGACTCTCCCCAACTCTTTCTACTTGGCTTCCCTGGGGGCTGCACCAAGGTGGACACAAATAGGTAGCTGATATCCACCGAATTCCCCCAAGATCTTTTATGAATTATTCCAACCTTTTGCAAAGATATTTTGAGGATGCTGATATTGGAGTTTGACACCATTGCTGCTTCTTCCAGCAGTGAGTTCCACAGGTTGTTTGGCAACCACAATGACCCGAATTCTTGATTGAACTGTCCTGCTTTGCCACAGTTGGAACGTTCAAGTTCCCGGAAGACACGTCAAAGCACAGTGCTTTTCAATGAAGATGGCTAAGTTTCAAGCCATTGTTTGATCTAAGTGTGGGATACAATAATTCTTCTTCTTCTTCTTCTTCTTCTTCTTCTTCTTCTTCTTCTTCTT
>JAXCMG010000097.1:1315936-1411599 GCA_034642415.1 Podarcis siculus | reverse complement strand
CTTCTTCTTCTTCTTCTTCTTCTTCTTCTTCTTCTTCTTCTTCTTCTCCCTTCATCATAAGATCTCTTTTTTAATAGCCATCTGTCATTTTCATTTTACAATAAGGACAATGAATAATGATCCAAATACACATTAAATTTCAACTTTCCCCTGCCCTTTCCATGGTTCACTTCATTATTTTCTTTTCTACTACATATTCTAATTAATCCCTATCTTTTCATTGTCTCATTTTCTATATCTCCTTAGTTATTACTGCCGAATTTACTCTGTCACTGTTAACTTTTTAATATGCTTACAGTAATTTTCTATCGTCTTTAAATAGTTTTCCATCTTGATCTCTTATTGTATTTGTCATTCTTGCCATTTCTACATATTCAATCAGTTTTGTCTGCCATTCTTCCTTTGTTGATATTATACCCTCTTTCCACCTCTGGGCATATGCCATTCGAGCTGCTGTAATTGCATACATAGAGAGGGATTTCTGCTCTTTCAATACGCTTTCATCTGTTATAGAAGAAAGGATTCTGGGCATTTAACAAATGATTTTTAAAGCATTTTTTCCAGTTCATTATATATCATCTCCCAGAAAGTCTTAACCTTTTTGCATGTCCACCACATATGATGAAATGTACCTTCTTTTTATTTACATTTCCGACAGATATCTGCTTCAGATTTGTACATCTTTGCTAATTTACTTATACCACCTATAAATCATTTCCATGTGATTCTACCTTAGTGTGTAACATGCTGTAAATTTCAAATCCTTTCCCCATAATTTCTCCCATGCAAACAACTCTTATATTATGACCTATATCTCTTGCCCAGTGAATCATCGCTGATTTTACCAGTTCATCTTTCGTTTCCCATTTAGAGAATAAGTTGTACATTTTGGACCTTCATCATAAGATCTCAGGGCGATTCATAGAATAAAATACAAGATAGAAACACGAGGAAATAACTAAAACAAAACTGGCAAAACAATAATACCCCGCTTCCTACAGGCACATATTAGAAGGCTGTAGAATATTATTCAGCCAAAGGCCTTATTCAAGAATAACATTTTTGCCTGGCACCTAAAAATATATAAGGAATGGTGCCAGGCGAACTTCCCTGGGGAGAGCATTCCACAAATGGACTTCTGCTCCTCAGTTGCAATGAGCATCATTTTAGCATCTCATTGACCCCTGTGGAAACAGAATGATAACATAAGAACCGTGTGTGGATCAGGCCCAAAGGCCCATCTGGTTGGCCACTGAGAACAAGATGATAGACAAGGTGAGCCATTGCCTGAACCAGCAGGGTCCTCTTAACTTCTTAAGGCACCTGTGTTAATCTATAAAGCCTCAGCCAACTTGGGACCAGGATGCCTTAAAGATGCCCAGCTCTGAGATACCTGAGTCAGGTATTTCATGTCTGAATCCTCTTCTCACAGTGGCCCACCAGATGCCCCCGTGGGCAACCAGTGACACTCTCCTGGCAGAGATTCGGCAGAGTCCTCTTCACCTTTGCCTTCCAAAGGTTTCTTGAAAGATCTTTATATGCCACTGGGCTTATACAGCTGTTTAAACCAGTCGTTTTATGTTTTATGGCAGCAGCAATAAACGAGCTGGCAGTAAAGAAATGCTTTTATAAACAAATAAACAGACGTATTCTAGGAGGAGCAGCAGTTGCAGAGTGGAGATCCTCTGAAAGAAGGGCAAAGACTTCATAAATGCTCTCAGCATCAAGGACAGGGGTCGGTAACATGCGGCCCATGGGCCGGATGCGGCCTACGAAGACTGTTTTACCGGCCCACGAGCTGCCCCCAAACTGAGCTGCCTGCTCAGCGAGTCCCCCAGCGCAGTGCGGCACGGGGACTCTCCGAGCGGTGCAGGAAATCGCGTCTGTGCATGCGCAGATACAGGAAATTGCATTGTGCATGTCCAGACACTGAAAAATGCTTCTGCGCAGGCGTGATTTTTTGCACCTGGGCATGCACAGAAGCAATTTCTGGCACCGTGGACATGTGCAGGCGCGATTTCTGGCATCACACTGCGCCAGTCTGGCCTACGGACGATCTCCGTGGGAGTGATTTGGCCCATGCTGACCCCTGATCAAGGAGGACCTCCTTTGCAGTCGCGGCCAGCTGAGCAGGACTTGCGTTCCTGAGTTTCTCTCCCCTTTTCCTTTCCACAACCTCCATGTCACTCCTTTGTGCTGTCTCTGGCCTGACTCTTTTCCTCTACCGACTCCCGCTTGCCCTCCTCCCCACCTCCTTGTCAAAAGAGTCTAAATTCTGTTGCAAAACCTAGTTAATTTGGTTCCAGAACAAAGCATGCAAATTAAGAGGTGCATAATTGTTGCTGATTTGCACAATTTAATGAGACTGTAGCTGCTGAGGTTTTTTTTAAGCGCCTGGCCTTGTTTCCAGAGAAGGACTCTGCGTATAATCCTTGGCAAGGGAGGAGATGTTGGCTTGGGTTCAACTGTGATGGTGATGGATATTGTGTGTGTGATGTCTGGGGATGAAGTGAAACCCACCAAATTAATTCAGACATTAAGGCCAAAGCTGGGATTGTGCTGATTTCTGCCCCCTTGACAGATCGTTTTCTTCTGCTGGCTGTTTTCAGGGGTCGGGGGACATATTAGGAATATATTTTTGGGTGGGAGCACTGTGAACTCCGTTCAGATCTGGTGCTCAAAGTAAATTCCTGGGCTCAGGACTCTTTAATTCTAAATGTATGTCTTTTGCAACAGGCTCTGGTTGGTGGATCCTAGTAAAAATCAAAGTAGATCCCGCAAGCCTGAAGTCTTGCCTGTGCAAGATTAGCTGCACTTTAACCTGGGGGATCATATGGGAATCTCTCCTAGCTCCACCTTGAGAAGCCAGGGATTGGACCTGGGATCTTGTTGCCTGCAAGGGAAGAGTGCTAACCACAGAGCCACATCCTTTGTCTTTCCCATAAGCACTGTTAGTATGCGTGAAACTGGTCACTTTTTACTTGGAACGCCAGTTTCTAATAAATCAAGTAACTTTCATTTTTTAAAAACAAACAAACATGTAGATGTATTATCGATTTTTCAAGCAACAGCTCAACCAGATTTTGTTTGTGCACCAAAAATCCCCACCATTGTAACATTTTAATTATTCTGAAAGTGGGTTTACAGAAGAAGCCATTCAGTAGCAGAAAGTGGTTCATTTTAGGGAACCACTGGCATGTTTTATAACCCACGTGGAAAATGCAAGTGGCTTTTCTAAATACGTTACAGGCATTTAAAATACCGAACTGCTTCTAGAAGTGATCCGTGCACCCATTTTCCTGCTGGACTGTGGTTCCAGCTGTTGGTACTGTTGAGCCCGATGCGCCATGCGCCGCTACATCCCAGGAGCGGGCAGTGCTCCCTACCAAAAGGTAGATATTTGGAGAGGAATGTGGGGTGCTGCCCCCTTCCTGCGATGAGGTCTTTCTTCCTCAGACAGACCTTGAGCCTAGCCTCTGCAAGCTCCACAACCAAACAAATGCAGAATTGCTGCATGGGCAAAAAATGATCTGGGGGCGTGTGGGGTGGATTCCTCCCCAGCCTCTTGTCTTGAGCAATGGCTTTTTCTGCCTGCCCACTTCCACCTACTCTCTGAAGACTGGAGCCTCTTAGGAATATTAGGGGGGTGGGCAGCGAAAGGACTAGACCATGTGAAAAAGGAACATAATATTTTAGTTGCAGTTCATTCATTTTCAGCTTTGTATTCTTGCTATAAAAAAGTGCGCCTAGGCATTCCGTTGTTGACCCATAACCTCGGTTTAAGGTGCCCTTTAGCTCCTGGTTTTCATATCTCAGTTTCTTAACACTGGTTGGAAGTTTTTGGGTGTCCCGGCCATTGCAGAACCCCGTCTCCCAAGAGCTGGTCCCCGGCACTTATGCCTGCCATGCAGAGAGGTGGGTGGGAGGTGGGTGGGCAAGGCTTGGGCAACCCTCTTCCTCCTCCAACACCTGCACCCTCTCCCTTCGACCTGCACCTCCCTTGTTCCTCCGTTGGGGCCCCAATTAAACAAAATTCAGCCAGAACTTGCTAAATGGCAACCAATTATTTCTGCATCCCTTTGAAAGGAGCGAGAGGGGGCAGCTCTGCAAGGACAAAAGCCTGGGATTAACTCTGGAGAAAGGAGGTGGGTTAAGAAAGAGGCAGCAGCCCAGGTTGCTGGTGGGGGCAGCTGCTCCCTCCCCTCAAAACCTAAGACCATAAGACCAGCCTGCTGAATCCGGCCAGTGGTCCATTTGGCCAGCATCCTGTTCTCACACTAGTTGACTGGATGCTCCCAATGGGAAGCCCACAAGCAAGCTTTGGCTGGGGAGGACAGGATATAAATAAAATTGTATTATTATTATTATTATTATTATTATTATTATTATTATTATTATTAGCTCAACAGAGACTTTCCGCCTCCTGTGGTTTCCAGCAACTGAGATTCACAAGCATTGCTGCCTCCCATTGTGGAAGCAGAGCAGAGATATCCTGGCGAGGAGAAATCGATAAACCTCTCCTCCTCTCTTCCGTGAATTTGTCCAATCCTCTCTCTGTCCAATTTGTCCAGTCCTCATATTTATGGGACCGCCTCTCCTGGTCTGCCCTGCAGAGGACCTTAAGGTCCATGAATAACCATAGTTTAGAGGTCCCGGGCCCTAAGGAAGTCCGACTATCCTCCACCAGGGCCTTCTCAGTGATGGCTCCGACCTGGTGGAATGCTCTGTCCCATGAGACCAGGGCCCTGCAGGATTTAACCTCCTTCCGTCGGGCCTGTAAGACAGAGCTATTCCGCCTGGCCTTTAATTTGAATTCAGCCTGATTTTTTATTTCCCTTCCCTTCTCTTCCCTCCCCCTCCCCTTTTTTGAGACCCCACAGCTAATTCTCCCCTGGTCTCCTCACTGGCCCAAGTAGGACTAATTCAGCCAGCTAGCCCTGGGGATTATCTAATGCTTATTAGATGGATTTCCCCTAAATTGATTTCTGAACTTTGAATTTTATTGTTATTCATGTTTTTATACTGTATTTTATGCTGCTTTTACAATTAAGTGTTTTAAATTTGTTGTTAGCCACCCTGAGCCCGGTTTTTGAACCGGGAAGGGCGGGGTATAAATAAAAATTTAGTATTATTTATTATGATTTTAAAGTTGGTGGCCCTCACTGCCCCCTGTGGAAGCGAGCTCCATAACAGCCAGCTTTTAGGATCCGTTGCTTTTTGATCAAATCACTATCAAGCCAGAATCTGAGCTGTAGTCCTTCAATGTGTGCCTCCCCACACCGCCCCCGGCCCCTGTCACTTATTTTTTTTTTTAAAAGATAGTTATAAAGGACATGGGTTAAACCACAGAGCCTAGGGCTTGCCGATCAGAAGGTTGGCGGTTTGAATCCCTGCAACGGGGTGAGCTCCCGTTGCTCGGTCCCTGCTCCTGCCCACCTAGCAGTTTGAAAGAACGTCAAAGTGCAAGTAGATAAATAGGTACCGCTCCGGCGGGAAGGTAAAGTGCGTTTCCATGCGCTGCTCTGGTTCACCAGAAGCGGCTTAGTCATGCTGGCCACATGACCCGGAAGCTGTACACCGGCTCCCTCGGCCAATAAAGCGAGATGAGCGCCGCAACTCCAGAGTCGGCCACGACTGGACCTAATGGTCAGGGGTCCCTTTACCCTTTACCTTTAAAGATAGATCCCATCTCGGGAGTTGGATGATCTGATCCCGAAGGCAGCTGTCTGTATTCTTTCTCCCCAGAGCGCCCCACATCTGTTTGTTCCTCTTCCCGTGTGATTCATTGATGGAGCCAGCCAAGTTTCAGGACTGCTCTCTGAGCCTGCACCTGTTCCAGGGTTTGGGGATGGGGTGGAGTAGGATACAATAGATTTCCACGAAAAGATAAAATGAGGACAATGCTACACACCCCTTCCAGTCAAAAGGTTGGTGCACACAGGTGTTAACGCTCTCAGGTGGGTGCCTGCGCAAATGGAGCGTCCCAGGCACAGCCGTGTTTTCCAAGGGAGTCAGTCCACATGTTTGCCTAGCAGCTGCTGAGCGAAGAACTTGAGGGATGTGTGTGCATGTGTGAATTGGGCAATTTGGGTGCTGGGCAGGCCAGACCACCCATCTACCTGCTGCCTTGTGTCTGTCATCTACACCTGAACTATTGGGCTAAGGCAGGGGTCAGCAAACTTTTTGAGGAGGGGGCCGGTCCACTGTCCCTCAGACCTTGTGGGGGGCCAGACTATATTTTGAAAATAATAATAATGAACGAATTCCTATCCCCCACAACTAACCCAGAGATGCATTTTAAATAAAAGCACACCTTCTACTCATGTAAAAACACCAGGCAGGCCCCACAAATAACCCAGAGATGAATTTTAAATAAAAGGGCACAGTCTATTCATGTAAAAACACACTGATTCCTGGACCGTCCGCGGGCGAGATTTAGAAGGCGATTGGGCCGCATCAGGCCCCCAGGCCTTAGTTTGCCTACCCATGGGCTAAGGCAACTGTTTCATTTTGGAATCTTTAAGATAATATTTCCTGTTAATTATGTTGCTTTGAACGTATGCTTTATTTTTGACTTTCTTCTGGAGTGTTTTATTCTGGATAGCTTTATTTGATATTTTAATGTAGGTTGTACACCGCTTTGAGGTGTTGTTCTTAAAAAGATAAAGCGATATGGAAATGAAATTAATAATCATCATGGTCTGAACTGAACCACAGAGTCCCTGCCTGCAGCCTCCTCTGAAGCCATGCGCTTCAATTGCACTGCTTGCCTCAGGAGCAAAAGGCAGAGATTGCAGCAGAATTATCTGCTCTGCAAGGGAGACTAACTGGAGGAATAAAACCTGAGCAGCAAATCATGCAGAGATACAGAGGGCAGCTCCTTTTCTAAACATAGTAGCCTTTCTTTAATTCTTTACATTTTTCATGGGACACACAATCCAGGGCTTTGTGTTTTCTCCCTTGGGGGAACAGCGCTTTGCACATGGTCAGGGGTAGTCTCTTCCTCAACCAGCACTTCACACGTGATTTGGCTGAGCCCTGGAACTGAAAACAGAGTTGGGCCCTGGTCCTTGCATTCCAGATGAGGCATCTCTCTTTGGAGGAAAGCCCCTTTGAGACGATTTGCCGCCTGATTTGCAGGCGGGGCTGTGTGTAGCAGGGTGGGGTCCCACAAGCCCAGGCAGCTTCCTCCCCCATTGTGTCCTGGGTCTGGGAGCAGATGTGCAGGATCAATGAGATTTCAGTAAGCAGCTGGCTGGCAGGTTTACTCTACCCAGGACACAACTGCCTGCTTCCTGCCTTCCCTTTGTTGCAGAGGGTGCAGAGCTCCAGAGATGAAGGTCAGAGCCAAACAGGCATTTGTGGGGAAATTCTGGCATTTGCAAGGATGCACACAACACGCAGAAATGGGAGGCATCCAATGTTGTTTAGTCGTGTCCGACTCTTCGTGACCCCCTGGACCAGAGCACTCCAGGCACTCCTGTCTTCCACTGCCTCCTGCAGTTTGGTCAAACTCATGCTGGTAGCTTTGAGAACACTGTCCCACCATCTCATCCTCCGTCGTCCCCTTCTCCTTGTGCCCTCCATCTTTCCCAACATCAGGGTCTTTTCCAGGGAGTCTTCTCTTCTCATGGGGTGGCCAAATTACTGGAGCCTCAGCTTCAGGATCTGTCCTTCCAGTGAGCACTCAGGGCTGATTTCCTTCAGAATGGAGAGGTTTGATCTTCTTGCAGTCCATGGGACTCTCAAGAGTCTCCTCCAGCACCAGAATTCAAAAGCATCCATTCTTCGACAATCAGCCTTCTTGATGGTCCAGCTCTCACTTCCATACATCACTACTGGGAAAACTATGGCTTTTACTATACGGACCTTTGTTGGCAAGGTGATGTCTCTGCTTTTTAAGATGCTGTCTAGGTTTGCCATCGCCTTTCTCCCAAGAAGCAGGCGTCTTTTAATTTCATGACTGCTGTCACCATCTGCAGTGATCATGGAGCCCAAGAAAGTAAAATCTCTCACTGCCTCCATTTCTTCCCCTTCTATTTGCCAGGAGGTGATGGGCCCAGTGGCCACGATCTTAGTTTTTTTGATGTTGAGCTTCAGACCGTATTTTGCGCTCTCCTCTTTCACCCTCATCAAAAGGTTCTTTAATTCCTCCTCACTTTCTGACATCAAGGTTGTGTCGTCTGCATATCTGAGGTTGTTGATATTTCTTCCGGCAATCTTAATTCCGACATGGGATTCATCCAGCCCAGCCTTTCGCATGACAAATTCTGCATATAAGTTAAATAAGCAGGGAGACAATATACGCATCCAATGAGGAAGACCAAAAAGGGGGAACCTGTATCAAGGCGCTGAATAAAGAGTATTGCACTGTTTATTAATTCCCACCACATTTCTGCCCAAAACAGGCTTTCTGCAGGGGCGCTTATGCTTCCTTGTGGATAACTGAAAGCATCTTTGAAAACACTGTAGGCAGAACTCCGGAGGACGCGCCCTGAAAAATGCAAGGACTTGGGTGTTTCAAAATGGATGTTTTTGAATTGTCCACAAGGAAACACAAATGCCCCCATGGACGGCCTGCCCTGGCTGAAGTGAGTTCGGCATTACAGTCATAGCTCATGTTGCGTCCACTTCATGTTACGTTCTTTCAGGTTACGTCCTGCGGCGACCCGGAAGTACCAGAAAGGCTTACTTCCAGGTTTCGCTGCTCGCGCATGCGCAAAATGACGTCATGCCAAGCGCAGAAGTGGCGAATCACAACCCGCACGTGTGCAGACGCACCGCTGTGGGTTGCATTCTTTTCATGTTGCAAATGGGCCTCCGGAACAGATCCCGTTCGCAATCAGAGGTACCACTGTGCTAAAAATGGCGATATTTCCCCCCCTCCCAGTTTCTTGAGATTGGTTCTTTCACCTTTTTTTTGTCATCTGTAAGGACAGAATGAGACACCCCCGACGTGCTGGAATTTGGAGTCTCATGGGCCTGAAAGCTGCTGCAATAGGTCCTGGTGGTGTTTTTTTTTTAAGTGCACAAGTGTTTTGATTTGTCAGATGAGGTGGGAGAGGAAAGGAGCTGAAAGGATGCATGCAGCAAATGTAGTTAGTCTGCGGAACTCCCTGCCACAACTTAGATGGCTATAAAAGAGGACTGGACAAAACAGCGGAGGAGGAGAGGACTATGATGGTTACCAGCCACAGTGGCTCTGCTCTGTTCCCACCCCTGGAGGCAGCAATGCTTTGAATCCCAGTTGATGAAACCCACAGAAAGGGAGAGGGCTCTTGCATTCAGATTCTGCTTGTGGGCCTCTCTGGCCTGACCCAGCCAGCTCGACTTAATGTTCCCATGTGCTTGATGCTACAATCACAAACTGCCACTCCAAAAAGGCCCCTTGTCTCTGCTTGTTGTCATCTGTGCTTCACAGGGCATTCATTAAATTGAAGAATCACAGTGTTTTTCATGGCCCATCCCAGACTCAGGTTGGAGCCAAGCACCTGTTCCCAAACAGTGCATTGCTGGCTTTCGGAGAGTCTTCTTCCAACACAAGACCTTTGTCTAGAGATCAGCCCTGGTGATGTTGGCCAATTCCACCCCCCCCCATCCCATGCCCCCAGCAAGTCTGCCACAAGTTGTGCTAGATGCAGCCACACCAAACTCATGCCGTGCACATGCGCAGTGCCTGGGCTGGTGGGGCGGCGATTTCTTTTTGTGACTAATCAAGAGACTGTATAGCAGGAATGTGGAAGCTGTGGCCCTTCAGGTGTCCACAGAGGCATCGAATTGTAGGGTTGAAGGGTCCCCAGAGGCATCTAGTCCAACCCCTTGCAATGTAGGAATCTCAACTTGCAAATTGATTTTTTCCCGGAAGCAAGTAACCTGGAAATAAGTGCTGAAATGGCTCTGTTCCACTCTTGTTTTCGGAAGTGGATTTTATGATGCTCAAAAGCCCACGTATAATGCAGAAATAAACCGTGTGGATGCACCTTGCACTCAGTTCCTGGAAGTGGTTTTTGCATCGTGTGGAAGCTCAGCTATAATGTGGAATTTAACAGTTAGGGGGATGTTGTGAAAATGGAATAAACGGACACATAAATTCAGCCTTTGTCTTTTTCAGCAAGACCATTGCAGGTTCTGTAGTCGAGGGAGGAGGCCTCCTGCCCCTGAGTCGCACTTAACCCTGGCCTTGTAAATGAAAATCTGTTTTATCACTCCTTCCAAAGTGCCTCTTTACATCGTTCTCCCCATGTAAAACAATTGCTTTGGGAGGCCAAGTCGCCTTGGACTTTGATAAATTAAGCCGTTGGCTTAGCTCAGAGAGGAAGAGGATATCATTTGTCATTATTCCAGCTGCAAACCTTCCTTGACTTTTCTCGCTTCGCTCTTGTCTGGAGCAAAAAGGCTTGTGTGGATGTGCACCAGTTCGACTGAGGACCACTTTTTAAATAATAATAACAATAAAAAGCATTAGGTTCAGAAAATATGCCAGGATGGTATGTGTGTATGTCACATTTGGAGAAAGAATGAGGAATTTGTGAAAATGAGTGACGGAAGACCCAGCTGAATTACTTCGTAACCTTTAAAATATATTACTCGAAAACAAGAGTATGCCAAGTTTCCCAGCCAGCATGCCAAGTGGTCAGAGACTTGGGTCTTTGTGAGGCAGCGCACGACTTTATTTAGGGAACAGTCTGCAATAAGTATTTTCCTGCTGCTGTTGGTTTCAGTCTGTTTTGTTTTGGTTATGCTTATTTCGTAGTTTATATATCTTGCAAACGGATCTGGGATGTTATGAGGAGCGGAAAAAAATGAGATGATAAAACATAAATAAAATGCAGTCAAGTGGAGTCCAGAAACATCTGGATGGTGCAACATCTGGCAGAATGGAGATGGGGGTGCGTGGGCAGTAGCTGCATCAGCCCCCAGCTGCTCCTTTGGAGCCCCCCTGCTCTGGCCATTCCATCACCAGCGCTGAAGGTTCAGTGGCCGGGCCAGTCCAGTTTATGCATTGCTGCGGGTTGGACTAGATGACTCTTGAAGTGCCCTTCAAACTCTACAAGTTATCTCCCGCTTGGACTACTGCAATGCGCTCTACGTGGGGCTACCTTTGAAGGTGACCCGGAAACTACAACTAATCCAGAATGCGGCAGCTAGACGGGTGACTGGGAGCAGCCGCTGAGACCATATAACACCGGTCATAAAAGACCTACATTGGCTCCCAGTACGTTTCTGAGCACAATTCAAAGTGTTGCTGCTGACCTTGAAAGCCCTAAACGGCCTCAGTCCAGTATATCTAAAGGAGCGTCTCCACCTCCATTGTTCTGCCCGGACACTGAGGTCCAGCTCCGAGGGCCTTCTGGTGGTTCCCTCCCTGCGAGAAGCAACATTACAGAGAACCAGGCAGAGGGCCTTCTCGGTGGTGGCACCTGCCCTGTGAAACACCCTCCCACCAGATGTCAAAGAGAAGAACAACTACCAGACTTTTAGAAGATATCTGAAGGCAGACCTCTTTAGGGAAGCTTTTAATGTTTGATGGTTTATTGTGCTTTTAATTCTGTTGAGAGCCGCCCAGAGTGGCTGGGGAAACCCAGCCGGATGGGCGGGGTATAAATAATAAATTATTATTATTACAATTCTGTGATGATGGGGAAGGGGTGCCACCCCACCTTTTGCCTTGGGCAACAACACACTTTAGGCCACCTAAATATTTGGGTGGTTCTTATTCAGTAATGTTGGGTGGGGGCTGTGGGAGGACAGTGTGGGATAGTGGTTATAGAGTGTCACACTGGGGAGAAACCCAGGTCCAGAGCCACTGGGTTTATTTATTTGCTAAATTTGTCAGTCGCTTTATCCCAAAGCAACCTTCAAACAAACAAACAGACTATAAGCACCACGTAGATACATTAAAACCAAGGGAAGAGGTATAATAATAATAATAATATCTTTATTGTAATTGCCCCCTCTCGGGGACAACGAAATTACTTGACTGTTCCATAAAAACACTAATTAAAACAATACAGTATAGTACAGCAAGGAAGATTCGATGACTTTCAAAGTCCAGGCTTCCCATTCAGGGCCGAGATCGCTCTGGAGAAGAAGCTGTTCTTAAGACGGCTCGTTCTTGTCTTCATCGTCCTGTATCTCCGTCCCGACGGCAGGAGCTCGAAGAGACAGTGACCAGGATGCGATGGATCTTTTACTATGTCCAGTGCCTTCCTATGGCACCTTGTGGCATAAATCTGCTCTAAGGTGGAGAGTGGGCAGCCAACAATGCTCTCTGCTGCCTTAACAACTCTGCACAACCCCAACCTGTCCTGGGTAGTACAGATTCGGTAACACACACATAAGCCATAAGTGAGCACGCTCTCAATGGCACAGTGATAGAAGGCAAGCAGCAGTTTCTGCGGAAGATGGTTTTTCCTTAGAATTCTCAAAAAGTACAGTCTCTGCTGCGCCTTCTTCACAAGCCCCCTTGTGTATAGTCAGGTTGTGTAGCAAAAATAGTTGTTTTTGAACACCAGTGACTTTTTTTTTACATGTGATTTTACATTGAGAATGAGCCGTTGGCAAAAAACCCCCCTGTTTTGCCTATGATTACAAGTTTACCCTAGAAAAGCCTCAATTTAATTTTGGGGTTAGGTGATTTTCATTTATTCAGAAAAACGAACTGTGAATGCCAGCCTGTTTTGTACAAACAAGCTTTAGGGACGACTAAAATAAACTGCACACACGGTTTCATTTCTATAATGACGATACAATGCAGTACAATGTCCCGTGTTGAGCAGATGGGAGGTGAATGCCTCATAGGTAATGAAAAGCAAACAAAGCAGTTATAAAAGGGTTTGGTGGATACAGAGAAAGATGCACATCAAAGGATTAAGCAGAGAAGCCTCAGTAGAGGAAGCCAGTCTGCGTTTTCTTATTCCTTTGTGTAGAAAGGGAGTCCACTATCCTCATGCCCAGATGCTGAAATATTTAGAACTGGATGCAAATTTAATTGACGTGATTTTTTTTAAACTGGGGAATCTTTTCACAAGACAATGCCATTCCACGGTTGCTTGTTCTTAACCCTGCGGCATTTAAATGCAACCAAAGGACTATCTTTCTCTGGAAATTGACTGTGCCTGTTCTCTAGGGGGCTGCAGTCTCCCCCCCCCCCCAATTGTTTGGGTGACTCATATTCAGAAGAGGTGGTGAGCACAGAACTAAATAAAAATAAAATGAAAACCGAATAATTGTGGTGCGTTTTGTTTTGTGTTTTACCAAATCGCCAAAGAAACAAGATTATTATTTTTTGCTTTATTGGTTTTTTGAAAACTGTACAACAGAAATGATCAATAAAGGTTGTTATCCAAATAAACATTTATTCAATCCTTGGTTGAGACTTGTTTTTTATATCCTTCTGAAATTCGGTTTAACATGACCTCCAATCTTCCCATTGTGTTCCGAGTCAGATTCCTGAAATACGCACTTAACTTTGTTTTCACCCTATTATTTAACTTACTTAAGGATTTTTCAAGTTTTTCTATTTACACACAGAAGCTCAATCAAGACCTACCAACGGATTGATATTTTGACAATGTTCTTTTACGTAGACTCTGTTATGTACTGAAGTTCTTACCCTGGGCCAGCAGGGGGATACTATAGATAGTTATGCAAATGAAGGATTGAAAGTGACGTTCAGTGATTGGATAGTTTTAGAAAGTTGCTACAGTAACATTGTACTGGAGCTCTATATAAGCAGGCTGACTGAACCCTTCAGCTCAGTTCTGTTCTGGCCTCTGAATAAACAAGAGCTGTTTGAAGAATTGCTGTGTCGTCTGATATGTTCACCCACAACTTAACTGACTCTGTATATATTCCACTCTCTGGTAATTTTTTCCTCTGTAACGCCTCAAAGCCTTGCTGATAGTCTCGCTAATTCTACATAATCTCATTAGTTTATTTTGCTAGGGGCAAAGCACCACATTTCGGAAATTCCCCCTGCCTTTGAAATGCTGGTAATGTCCAGGAAAATCCAGGCGTTTGGCAGCCCTGTCTGAGGCTCTTGTGGCCACAGAGTTGGATGGGGCGCTCAGGGGCCATCTAGTCCAACCCTTTGCAATGCAGGTATCTCAACTAAAGCACCTGTGCCTCCCATCCTGCAGGTTAACATGAAGAAGGAGAAGGTGGTCCAGTGGACGATGGACGGCGAGGAGGAGAACCTGGTCCTGGTCAATGGAAGCTGCGGTGACCCAGCCAAGGACAAGGCCGAGCCTACCTTGAAAGTCAAACGGAAGCAGAAGAATGCAGGTATCCTTGGGAGTCTGCCTCCTGCTCACTCAAGGAGGCTGGTGGTTTGGCACCTCTTTGGCTGAGGAGGTGCAAAAAAGTTTCTGATCGAGTTTCCACTGAAATGAGGATGCATTTTAATGTTTTAATCTTGTTTTTTAAGCAGTATTTCAATCAATTGTTTTTATATTTGGTGTTACCTGCCCTGAGCTCAGTCTTGGCTGGGGAGGGCAGGGTATAAATAAAGTTGATTATTATTATTATTATTATTATTATTATTATTATTATTATTATTATTATTATCACTGCAACCCCAGTCGCCTTTGACTGGCTGTTCTCTTTGACATCTGGTGGGAGGGCATTCCACAGGGCTGGAGCCACCACCGAGAAGGCCCTCTGCCTGGTTCCCTATAGCCTCACTTCTTGGAATGAGGGAACCGCCAGAAGGCCCTCGGAGCTGGACCTCAGTGTCCGGGCTGAACGATGGGGGTGGAGATGCTCCTTCAGGTATACTGGACCGAGGCCGTTTAGGGCTTTAAAGGTCAACACCAACGCTTTGAATTGTGCTCAGAAACATACTGGGAGCCAATGCAGATCTCTCAGGACCGGTGTTATGTGGTCTTGGCGGCCGCTCCCAGTCACCAGTCTCATTTCAGTGATTAGGTGACCAGGTTCTGGGGTGGGTTGGGGGGTTCCCCTGTGGCTTGGCCCAAATGGGAGGAAGCTGAGTCGAGGCCACGTTTCCTGTTGTGCAGATGTCGATGATGGAGATAAAGTGCCTCGCAAGGCGAAGTGGAAGGAACAGGAGGAGGAGGTCCCCAAAGAAGGACAGGAAGAGGTGAGTTCTTTTTCCAAACCCTGAATGTCACATCGCATTTATCCGTTGCTTGTAATACAAACCAGCGGTTCCCAAAACGTTTATGGGCCACCTGCCTTTTGGTTCCATAAGCTCACCCCCTGTTCCCCCCACCCTCCCTTATAAAAAGCGTAACTCAGAACAGCGGATTGCACAACCCAGTATAAGGAAAACAGTAGCACAATAAAATTAATTTGTAAAAAGTTCCCATTCTTCTTTGAAGTCACAGTTTTCCTTATCACGCAGTTTGTATGTCAGTTTAGCCAGTTCTGCATAGTTCATCAATTTCCTTTGCCACTGTCCTTTTGTCAGGGTTTCCTTATTCTTCCCTCCTTGTTCTATCAAGACTCTTGCCGCTGTTGTAGCATACAGAAATAAATTCTTTGTTTTCCTTGGCAGGTCTTGGCCTACAATCCCTAACAAAAATGCTTCTAGATTTTTTTTACAAATGTCATTTTAAACATTTTCTTCAATTCATTATATATCATTTCCCAATTTTTTAAAAAATTCTCTACATTCCCACCACATATGATAATAAAATTCAATGCAGTAACAATTAATTGCACATTCATTCGAAAGTCCATTAAAACTGTTCAGTTTAATTAATTCAACAAAACTGATGAGTTTGGACTTGTAGGGTTGGAAGGGACCACGAGGATCATCTAGTCTGACCCCTTGACTATCAAAGCGTGATAGTCATGGACACCTCCAATACCCCCCTGCTGCCCCCTTGCCTCTTAGCACCCCCCCAGCTTATCCCAACGTCTGCTTTGGGAATCAGTGGTATAAATTGTCGGGGGCAGCCATAACCAGCCAGACGCCCCAATGCAAGGCCTGAGCTTAGCTGCCAACTTTTCCCTTTTTTTAAGGGAAATTCCCTTATTCCGAATAGGATTCCTCGCACGAAAAGGGAAAAGTTGATAGCTATGGGCCTGAGTGGGGCAGCAATGCTCTCCCTGTTTTGAATTTTCAGCCGCTTCAAAGGCATGCTGATATGGAGGCTCAAGATAGACATTGCAGCTAATAGCCCTTGAAAGCTTTGCCTTCCACGAATCTGTCAAATCCTCTTTTCATCTTTCTAAATTGGTGGCCATCGCTCTACCCCTGAATTTCCATCGCTGTGCCAGCTTTGATGGCAGGATCACGTCACCCCTTCCCCAATGAAACGAGGGCAGGCTGTCACCTTTCTCTGTCCTGCCTGCCCCTGACAAACCCAGGCAGTGAGCGACACCAATCCTTTTCGATTCCCAGGTGCGGAGGCGCGGATCCGCTGGCTGGGAGAACAGTTTGCGGCAGAAGCCCCCTCCTCGCATCGTCTTCCAGGCCGGACCCGTTGCGCAGGAGAAGAATGTGAAAGACGATGTGGAGAGCGTGGAGAGCTTCAAGGAGAGACACAAAATCAGGGTGAGGTTGGGGTTGCAGTGTCTGTCTGTCTGTCTGTCTGTCTGTGGTGGTCTAAGGATATTGTAGCCTGTAGACTGGCCCTTTCCAGGGAGGTAGTGCAGCTGGTCATCTTGTGATCTGGAAAATGACCCCTTTGCCAGTCCTCCTCATCTGCTGTTGCACCCCAGATTTCACCCCCTGATTTAGCAGATGGGGGATCATAGCTTACACTGACAGTCCTTTGAACTGCCAAATTGGGAGAAGTCAAACGAGCCCATCATCCTCCAACCCGGCTGGTATGTGTCCATCACAAACTCATTACGCTAGTCCTTGTGAGCAGGGAAGTGGGTTGGACACACCAGGTAGCTTTCAATCCTGCTTTCTGGACCATAATATGCACAGGTGATGCATTTCGTTGTGATGCTCCCCACCTCGCGAACATTGCTAGGGGAAATTCCCCTTGGGGGTTCAAGGACAGAGGCTCACACAAAATTCCCTGTTGCTCAGGCTTCGTTTCATAACTCATTACTGGACAGAGTCCAAAGAGTTTGCGAGAACATTTCCATTAGGACCCACACTATATGGCCAAATAGACATCATCTTAGCGGTTCATCCTCTGTCCAACCACCCCACTCTCATAAAACCACAGTCCTTAGAAACACTTACTCAACCCATTTTTTCTATACTGCACATATTAGAACCCTCCTTGTACCTCACCCAGAGTTGTTTTCCCCTTTAGCATCTAGCCATCTGGTACCTCCATAAATGGTTCTAACCAGTTTTTGGGGGGGCCAGGCCTTTTTGCACATGTGACACCGGCCTCACCGAAAATGAGCCTAGCAAAAATCCCGTGGCCTCATCCATCTCTTTTCTCAAGGAGCTCAGCTCTTTTCTTCCTCTCTACCAGTTTTCCAGGAGAATCTCTGCATCTGCCCAAGTGGACTACTCAGAGGAGAACTTTGTGCAGTCTGGCCAGAGCGGCGGCAGCAGCAATACTGGGGTACCAAATGGCTGCCTCTTGACAGGGACCCCGAGAGATGCAGAGGAATACCAGGTGGGGCCGCTTTTGCCTGGTGGGAAGGGGGCTGGCGTGGCTACCGGGCTGAAGCTTAGCAAGGGGGTGGGCAGCTCTGAAACCCAGGGTGGTCAGAAGAAGGGGTTGCATTCTGGAGCAGCACACATGGATTATTTGGGGGGGGAAGATTACAGTATAATGACTAAAACCCCACCTGCGTCCTTATTTTCATTTATGCATTGCATTAATCATAGAATTGATCACCTTGCCAACAAAGGTCCGTATAGTTAAAGCCATGGTTTTCCCGGTAGTGATGTATGGAAGTGAGAGCTGGACCATAAAGAAGGCTGATCGCCGAAGAATAGACTCCTTCCCGTTTCTGTCCATCTGCCCCAAGGCTGTCTGGAATTATCTGTAGGATGTCTTCCCAAGCCCTTTCTATCAGGTCCTTTGAACTCGAACCCTGGCGCTCTCCTGCAAGGAAAGCTATTGCTTCTTCAAAGGTGCTTAAATAATGTGTCTGATGTATGGAAGTGAGAGCTGGACCATAAAGAAGGCTGATGGCCGAAGAACGGATGCTTTTGAATTCTGGTGCTGGAGGAGACTCTTGAGAGTCCCATGGACTGCAAGAAGATCAAACCTCTCCATTCTGAAGGAAATCAGCCCTGAGTGCTCACTGGAAGGACAGATCCTGAAGCTGAGGCTCCAAGACTTTGGCCACCTCATGAGAAGAGAAGACTCCCTGGAAAAGACCCTGATGTTGGAAAAGATGGAGGGCACAAGGAGAAGGGGACGACAGAGGACGAGATGGTTGGAAAGTGTTCTTGAAGCTACCAGCATGAGTTTGACCAAATTGCAGGAGGCAGTGGAAGACAGGAGGGCCTGGCGTGCTCTGGTCCAGGGGGTCACGAAGAGTCGGACACGACTAAATGACTAAACAACAACAACAAAATCATAGATTTGGAGATGTCCCACTTTTTTCCTCCATGGAGATGAAAGCGGTTTACGTTGCTCTCCAGCTCAACCCCCACAACAACCCTGTAGGGTAGGCTAGGCTGAGAGGGAGCGACTGGCCCCCCAAATCACACCGTTTGCTGAGTGGGGATTTGAACCCTGGTCTCTCCTTGGTTCTCGCCTGGAACTCTTAACCACCTCAACACCATGACCTCTTTTGGGGGGTCTCCCTGCTCTGTTTTTGGGGCAAAGCATTGCAGATGGATTTCACTTATGTGACTAATTTTTTAAATTAATTAATTAATCAATTTGATTGATTGATGGGTTGATTGAATTTATATACCGCCCTATACTATATGTTTTTTACTTTGTTTTATAATAAGATCCCAGTCTTTAGCTCAGGGGTCTCCAACCTTTTGGGGGGCCAAGGGGCACACCTGGGATGTTGAGAGAGCGCATTGGGCGCCAGTCGTAAAATGGCTGCCACGGGGGACGTGTCGTCGCGCAAAATGGCTGCCATGTCTGAAAACAGAGATAGACATTTGGGCCTGTTGAAGTGGGTGACTACTGGGAGCAGGAACTGAGCAGGGAGAGCAAACTGTCCCTGGAGCCTTGTGGATTTATTGAATCCCGCCGGTGGAGTCACCGGTGGGCACAACGGTGGCTGTGCAAACTGCGCTGGAGACCCCCGCTGTTGCCCAAGTGCTGTCAGGGGTGGGTAACGGATTCAGAAGATGGCGACAGCGAAGCAAAACAACTACAGGACAGCAGGTTAAATGTACAGCAGCCGGATTTAAAAAAAGAAGAGTGTTTTGTCGGTTAAATGGTTTCAAATATGGTTTGGTACGCAGGCTGAGACCCTCCCTGCCCACAGACTGTCTCACCAGAGTGGTGCATGCTCTGGTTATCTCCCGCTTGGACTACTGCAATGCGCTCTACGTGGGGCTACCTTTGAAGGTGACCCGGAAACTACAACTAATCCAGAATATGGAAGACTGGTGACTGGGAGCATCCGCCAAGACCACATAACAACAGTCTTGAAAGACCTACATTGGCTCCCAGTACGTTTCTGAGCACAATTCAAAGTGTTGGTGCTGATCTTTAAAGCCCTAAACGGCCTTGGCCCAGTATACCTGAAGGAGCGTCTCCACCCCCATCGTTCTGCCCCGACACTGAGGTCCAGCGCTGAGGGCCTTCTGGCGGTTCCCTCACTGCGAGAAGCCAAGTTACAGGGAACCAGGCAGAGGGCCTTCTCGGTAGTGGCACCTGCCCTGTGGTATGCCCTCCACCAGATGTCAAATAGAAAAACAACTACCGGACAGCTTAACCAATGCAGGAGGCAGCAGTTATGGGTTATGCCAGCAGTTTGACTTCACCAGAGGAGTCTCTTGAGATAGATACCAACAGCAATAAAAAGGCACCCTAGCATTTTTTTCTCTTTTCTTTTTTGCTGGGGGGCCCTTCCAGATCTTGAGTCCAGTCCCAGCCTTTTCCTGAAAGCCGCTTGCCAACCTTAAAAGGACCCTGTTGCTTCAGGCACAAAGGCATGCTTCGTTCAGCATCTTGCCTGTCCCAAAATTGCTGATGGGAAGGCAGCAGAAGACGTCAACTAGGACTACTGCCATGCGCTCTACGTGGGGCTACCTTTGAAGGTGACCCGGAAACTACAACTAATCCAGAATGCGGCAGCCAGACTGGTGACTGGGAGCAGCCGACGAGACCACATAACACTGGTCTTGAAAGACCTACATTGGCTCCCAGTACGTTTCCGAGCACAATTCAAAGTGTTGATGCTGACCTTTAAAGCCCTAAACAGCCTCAAAGGCCCAGTCTACCTGAAGGAGCGTCTCCACCTCCATCGTTCTGCCTGGACACTGAGGTCCAGCGCCGAGGGCCTTCTGGTGGTTCCCTCGCTGCGAGAAGTGAGGTTACAGGGAACCAGACAGAGGGCCTTCTCGGTGGTGGCACCCGCCCTGTGGAACTCCCACCAGAAAAACAACTACCTGACATTTAGAAGACATCTATGAAGGCAGCCCTGTTTAGGGAAGTTTTTAATGTGTGACATTTTAATGTATTTTTAATCTTTGTTGGAAGCTGCCCAGAGTGGCTGGGGAAGCCCAGCCAGATGGGCAGGGTACAAATAATAAATTATTATATTATTATTACCGTTGGTGACCCTGGGGGCTTCATGGAGCCACTGATTCAAGAGCCACTCACAGGCCATTGCCCCTCCCCAAAAAACCTCCTCGTTAGCAGCCTGTTTCTTTCCGTTTGCTTATCTTCAATATCATTTGGTTTTTTTCCAGGACAACAAGGGTTTTCGAATCGGCGAGCTCGTGTGGGGGAAGATCAGGGGCTTTGCTTGGTGGCCTGCCATTGTCGTGTCATGGAGGGCCACATTCAACCGCAAGGCGGCCCCCGGGATACGTTGGGTCCAGTGGTTTGGCGATGGAAAGTTTTCGGAGGTGAGGGGAAAGGAGCGGGAGGGCTGCCGATGGATGCTGGTGGGGGGGCACTTGGTATCTCGTCCCCGAGGTAAAATGAAGAATACACAAAGGAAATGCTTTCAGTGGCCACCAGGAAAATCACCTGCACTCATCCAGTATATATACGCGTTTGTATGTTTGCGTTTATCTCCCTGTCTCTATATCTGTCTAAAGATATACAAAAGTTCATACCCAAATCAAAGTATATTTTTTTATAATACACTGAAATGAAAGAGTTTAAAAAGGAACAGAGGCAGAAATAAGCAAAATGGGAAATAAAGGAAGAAAGAAAAAGTGAAAGGAGAGAGAGAGATAAAAAGAATTTCCATTTTCCCGTCCTGCAGCTAAATATAGTGTTCACTTATTAACACCCAACCATTCCATCTTCTGTAAACCAATATTTTCTTCAGTCCTCAAATCCAGATACGAACTGGGGTGTGTGTTTGTGTGTCCTTCCCGGAGCTACATTTCTGAGTCTTTCTTGAAACGTGATTCCTGGAGTTGAGCCGTTCAGACATTGCGACAGACACAAGGAGTATTTGTAGACCTCCTTTTGCGCTTCTGAAAGTGGCTACTGGCATCTTCCAAGTGTTGGGGGGAACGATGGCAGATGGTGGGGCCCCTGGAGATGCTGAGCATTTATGCCATGCTATAGGATGGCAAGCTCACAATGAACCCCCTCTAAATACGACAATCTGCAGGATGTGGGAGTTGTACTAGCACAACAGCCTTCAACCGTCTGGGTCTCCAGATGTAATTATTATTATTATTATTATTATTATTATTATTATTATTATTATTATTATATTTATGCCCCGCCCTTCCCGGTTCAAAAACCAGGCTCAGGGCGGCTAACAACAAATTTAAAACACTTTAAAATAATTATAAAAGCAGCATAAAATACAGTATAAAAACATGAATAGCAATAAAATTCAAAAATCAGTTAGATAATCACCAGGCCTTGCTGGCTGAAGTGGTCCTACTTGGGCCAGCAAGGAGGCCAGGGGAGAATTAGCTGTGGGGTCTCAGAGCGGGTGATCTTCATAAAAGGGGAGGGAAGAGAAGGGAAATAAAAGGTCAGGTTGAATTCAAATTAAAGGCCAGGCGGAATAGCTCTGTCTTACAGGCCCGACGGAAGGAGGTTAAATCCTGCAGGGCCCTGGTCTCCTGGGACAGAGCATTCCACCAGGTCGGAGCCACCACTGAGAAGGCCCTGTAACTGCCTCCCAGCCCAGCATCCCCTCTCCCTCCTCTTGATGAGTTTTGCAGGAGGCGGTGGGTGGGTGATGTTCCTCAAAGCAGCCCCATGTCTGTCCTGATCACGGGAGAAGCTCTCTTGTTCCCGTGGCTGAGCTTTGCCGTTTCCACCGCAGGTCTCGGTAGACAAGCTGGTGGGGCTGTTGGCGTTCCAGGAGCATTTCAACTCCACCACGTTCCACAAGTTGGTTTCGTACCGGCAAGCCATCCTTCACGTCTTGGAGGTAAGGGGCAGGCAGAGAGACGGGGAGCCTGGCTAGCAGGGCCTGGCACGATTCCACCCAGAGGAGGGAGCCGCGGGAATAACCTTACAATACACCTTTCTCAAGGAAAAAGCGGGAGGGTCCTGGTCTCCACCTCTCCCGTCTGTCTTCTAAGGATGAGGGTAAAAGCATCCTGAACCTCTGAGGTGTAGCTGTGATTCCTGAATTGCCTAGGGTGGGACTAGAACTGCAGTTCCCAACGTGGGGCACAAGCCCCACAGTGGGTCAATTTGATTTTTAAGGGGGGCAATTTGAGAATGAGTTATTAGCAGTTAATGGCCTTTTAGGCTTCCTCCACGTGAATAGAAGCTCACTTTCTGAATAATAAGTACCCATGGATCCTCAGGATCTTTGCATTGGGTCACCCCAAATTCACCATCAGATCACATAGCATGTCCATGGCTACAGCCTGCACCCAAAAAATCACCCATCCACTGTTTTGTGGGGCCGCAAGGAGGGAGGCTTCGGTGGGGCATGGCCAAAAAAAGGTGGGGAACCACTGGACTAGATGAACCATTGGGGGTGCCCCACAACTCTTAAGATTCTGTGAGAGTGATTTATACCTCCAGAACCCCCTGCCAATCCCATGCCTCTTAACACACCCGAGGGAATCCTGCTGCTGCCCAGGTGGCCATACCCCCCAACTTTGGGAACCAGTGTTTTAGGGAAAAATTACCCACTGCCTTTCAGGACATCTTTGGGAGCAGAAAAGGCTCAGGAGTGCCGCTAAGCCTTATCTGCCTCCTAGCAGCAACTTCTGCAGCCAACCCTCACCAATAAGGCCGGGGGGGGGCTGTTGCGATGCGTCCAAGGGAACGGGGGCAATTGGCAGGCCCCCAGCTGGCTCCAGCCCACTGGCGGGTTTCCGGTCGAACTTCTGTCCTCGGTTCTGCATCAATCTGCGACTCAGAGCTTCAGAAGCCTTTCAGAAGCTGAGCACGCAAGCCAGCAGAGATAACAATTTCTTTGCGACGGAAGGGCAGACACAGGAATATGTAAAGCGTATTTACAAGCAGTTTATTCAGCATACATCAGGAGAAAGGAAAAAAAACCATGTCTTCTCCCTTTCATGTCCAAGCAAGACAGAATAAGCAAAAGCTATACACAAACGGAAGTTCCCAGCAAGCTGTGCTGGAATGTAAACAGATAGGTGAGATACAACAGCTCCACACATCTGTTTAGGTGGAACGGAACATCAATATCCTAACAGGGAGAGCCCAGGACTTCCACACACTCTGGCCAGGATTGTGCCTTGGAGAGGCCACTTCAGTCTTGCTGACACCCCCGGAGGTACACTCCATTGTCTCCCGAGACAGACGGATGCCGACCAACATTTTTGGGTAGCCTGGGCCCAGGGCATATGGGACTTTATAGGTCCTAACCTATGTCAGGTAGGAGCTGCAAGGAGCCTAGCACATCCTGCTCTGCCGTGAAGCAGCCAGGGGCGGGAATTTAGGCAGCAGAATCCAGGATGCCCACCTGCTCTGCGACACCTTTGTAAGGCCTTCTCCTCTTCCTCCTGGCAGGTGGCAAGCAGCCGGGCGGGCAAGTCGTTCTCGAGTGCTCCAGGAGATTCTCTCGAAGACAAGCTGAAGCCCATGGTGGAGTGGGCCATGAATGGCTTCAAGCCCACCGGAGGGAAAGGACTGAAGCCCCCCAAGACCTCAGGTAAGGAGCTGGCCGGGGTGGCTTGGGCGAGGAAACCCAGCAAGGAGGGCAGTGGGAGCCCGGGGGAACCTGACTCGGAGAGCTGTTGTTGTAAACAAAAACCTGCCCTTTTATGGGGTATCCAAGAGCCCATATAGACTTCCCTATTGGTAGGAGAGAATAACAGAGGCCAACCAGAGAATATTGAGAAGCAAAGCAGCTAGTAAGCCTGATCTTTATTGATCTGTTGCAACAGGGTCCTCACTCATCACATGCAGGAGGGAGGAGGAACCCAGAACAATCGCACGCAAGGCCTTATATAGACTTTTGAAATTGCCACCCTGTAGATCACGAACACCCCCAGATACATCATACCTACATCACAGAAAAGGTGGTCTACAGTACAAATCTGAGTGCCTTGTTTATCTCCTGTTGCTGTTTATCTCTTGATTGGCAGGTTACCTGTTAATGCTTACTTGATTGGATTGCCTGGGGAGCCTGGCCAGTCTTTTGTAATGATAAATACTTAGTTCCTGAGCCAGGTCACAGGCTCACGCCCTATTCTTATCTAAAATGTGCCCTTAAGACAGGATTTGTGAAGGAAAAGACAATGGGGAGGCTTTTCCATTTTCCTTTGACCTTGCAGAGAAAACATTTGGTCATTTTGGGACAGTTTGGGAATCAAAAATGGTTTCAGGTCGGTCTTCCTGTGCTGATCTATGTACGTGCTTGGTTGGTAGATTTATTATATATCTAAGACCTTTGAATTCTTATCACATTGTGGCCTGCTGCCTACACACAAATTCTCCAAATTTGTTCACAGTGCAGAATTACTGGGTTCACAGCTTGAATATTTGACAGGGAGCCTGACCGTCTTGTCTTCAGCGTAGGCTTGCTTGTGCTGGACATTCCTACTAGCTTTCCCTGTGCAGGATGCAATCTTTGAAGAAGGTCTCTGTGGCTCCTTGTGGAGATGGCGAACCCCGCAATCCAGGACCCCCAACCTGCCCGCAAACCATTCCCCTTTCCCCTTTCCACCTGCGAAAGAAGATGTCCGTCCCGACTAAAGCCAGCTGTCCTTTCTCTGCAGACAGCAGTCTCCTCAGCCAGAAAAGCTCTGAAGAATCTGCCGCTCCCGAACTGCCTTCCCCTGAACCTGCCCCCCCAGCCAAGCGGCTCAAGACCAACGTCTGCAATGGAAACAACAAGGAGCAGGCAGAGGAGAACCAGAGCAGAGGTAGGATTGGGGCCGGATTGGGGTTGGGGTGTGTGGAGGGAGGGAGGGAGGGAGAGGCACCTGCAGAGGTACAATTTTATTGAAACAACAACAACCCTTACTGCACATCATAAAAGTGTATAAAGCTAAAATCCCTGACATGCTAGTGTTCTATGTGCAGGGAGATATATATTTTTTTAAAAAAGGATTATTTCATAAATTTTATATATCACTCGATTGCAGAGAAACAAACGAATTCATAGTGGTTTACAAAAGGAATACAACAAAAGTAAAAACAGCATTCAGATCATAATTACAATAAGCGATAAGCTAGAAGCAGATTAAAGCAGATGTCAGTGTTCTGCATATCTGGGTTGGAGTGTCTAAGCAAAGTTTTTAGTAGGTGTCGAAAAAGTACCATGCAGGTTCCTGCCTGATGTCAGTAGGCAGGGATATGGAGTGCTTATGTGCCATTTAATCCGATAGAACATAGAAAGCCAGCTCTTCGTACAACTCTGAAACTCTTTTAAGGAGGCACAGTTTGCCGCCTGTGGGTTTGTGTCCTGGCCTCTCCACGGAGAGGCACTTCACTCACTAACTCGTTGCCACTTTCTTTCCAGAGTCGATGGCTTCGGAAGTCAGACACAACAAGAAGAGCTTGGAAGGTAAAGAGCATTTTCAGCAGCAAAACGTGGCCTGATTCAGGTCCAGAGGATACTCCCTGTCAATAGACAGGGTAGATTTGAGACTCGCCCACGTAGTTGTGGATGTTTCAGAGAGCACGTAGGTAAACTGTGGAACTCCCTGCTACAGGGATGGCCACCAACCTGGATGACTTGAAAAGAGGGTTGGAGAAATTTATGGAAGAAGAAGGATCATCTACCTTGAGCTGCCCATGAAAATAGGGTTGCCATATTTCAGAAAGCAAAGATCTGGACTCAGAGTTGTTGAGCTTTTTGTTTTTGAGCTACTTTGCCAACATGGGATTTTCCTGGACATTTGTAGTGATTTCGGTCTGGACACTGTTACCCAGTGCCATGTTCTGGTTATGTCAGGGAATTTCCAGACGTATGGCAACCCTACACGGAAAACAAGTCTAGAGTCAGAGCCTAGGGAGATGTCCTCTGTTCCAGGAACTCTTCCCATTGTGAGACTTTTGTGGGTGAGAGGAGTTTGTTTGGACGCTGGGTGAGAACCCGGAGGCTGAGGAGGAGGGTGAATTGATATTGGAAAATGAATTGATAATCGATTTATATATGTTATTAACTTGTTATCAATGCCATGTTGTTATACGTAACTGTATTTTGTAATATTTTATTTAGAATCATAGAACTGTGGAGTCGGAAGGGCTGCTGTTGCTACAGTTCTCTGCATTCCACTTAAATATATTTTTAACATATTAAGCAGTATAGAAATCAATCAATCAATCAATCAATCAATGCCGCGTGAGACCATTGGCCTCTCTAGCTCATTGGTAGAATCTCTCCAGACTGAACGCTGGGACCATTTTGCCTTATGTCAGATGCACCCTAGGGAGTGCTTATTAAAACTCTACTGACCTGTCCTTCTCTCGTTGAACAGACAGCTGCTTGTCGTGTGGGAAGAAGAATCCGGTGACCACCCACCCCCTGTTCGAAGGGGGCCTCTGCGAGACTTGCCAGGTGAGCGTCCAGGTGATTTGGGGTTTTCCCCCCCTCCAAACCGTTTCATGCAGGGCCATTGCCCTACTTAACAACACGGGACCAGTCTACCTGCGAGATTGCCGTACCCCACAAAAGCTGCTTCAATTTGCGGAATTGGCACTGTTCCACATCTGTAAGAAGTCATAGAGACATAGGATTGTCCCGCCCTCTGCAATGCAGAAATCTCAACTACAGCATCCATGACAGATGGCCACCTGACCTCTGCTTAAAAACTCCCAATGAAGGGGAGTCCACCAGAGTCCGAGGGGACTTCTGTTAGTTTCCTTGTCACTTCATTCTTAATTTGTGTATTTGTAAGAGCTGATCTCCACTGATACCCTAACAGCCATGAAATTTGATTGTTCTCTAAACGGACTTTCATTTTTGCTGCTGTAAGAAGTTGTCCTTTCCTATAATAATCTTTCAAATAATATAAATGGAGTCCTTACAACATTCACATTATATAATCTGTTTTTATTTTGAAATAGAGGACGATGCTGTATTGGAATTATAGATGACAGTCCTGGAGCTAAAACTTGCCCATTTTTTTTTACCATATTCTAAATAATGCGTGTGAACAGTGGTACCTTGGCTGTCAAACGGCTTGGCTCCTGAACAAATTGGTTCCTGAACGCCACAAACCCGGAAGTAAGTGTTCCGGTTTGTGAACGTTTTTCGGAAGCCGTACGTCCGACGCAGCTTCTGCTTGTGTGCAGGAAGCTCCTGCAGCCACGTTTGGTTTTTGAATGGTTTTGGGAGTCAAACGGACTACAGGAATGGATTAAGTTCGAGAACCATGGTACCACTGCATTGGGATTTGTAAACTAACTCAATAATCAAAGCTTATTTTTCATTAAAGCCAATACCCTTATAGGATCACCATCAATTTCTCTATTCTCCAGTGTTGACTAGTGCATTCTCTTACTGGATGGCTGAGTTGGCTTGCTTCACAATAGCTACTTAAATTTGGAATGTCCCAACCGCCGAATAAAGATTTTTTAATATGTGATTGGTCCAACTGAAATATAAACTTTCTTTAAAAAAAAAATCTGCCATTGTTTTAATTGTTTTTCACTATCCCTTTATTCTTTTTGTTAAACCGCTTTGAGTTTTTTTGTACAGCCAAGCAGGATGTAAATTTTGCTAAATAAAAAAATACTGCAGATGTCCCCAGCCTTGCCCCTTCCAGATTGTTCGGACTACAATTCCCATCAGCCTCAGCTGTAGTTCGAAAAATGTGGACGGGGCCAGGCTGGGGGTGGCTGGCCTTCTCTGCGGCTTCTGATACTTATTTTGGGCCTAGGGTCACCAAGGCAATCGGAAAACTGTTTAAATCTGCCACGGATCTCTTTTGCTCGCAGGTTCAGTTCCTAGAATTTTTCTACATGTACGATGAAGACGGGTACCAGGCTTACTGCAGCATTTGTTGCGCGGGGAATGAGCTGCTTCTCTGCGACAATGCCAACTGCTTCAGGTGAGAGACCTCACCTGTCTCAAGAATCTAAACTACAGCATCCATGACAGAACCCTTGGAGCCAAACCCCTGAGCTAGCTGTGATTGTATTGGGTGGAATAATAATAATCGCAGGTGGCGCTGTGGTCTAAACCACTGAGCCTTTTGGGCTTGCTGATCAGAAGGTTGGCGGTTCGAATCCCTGCAACGGGGTGAGCTCCTGTTGCTCGGTCCCTGCTCCTGTCAACCTAGCAGTTCGAAAGCACGCCAGTGCAAGTAGATAAATAGGTACCCATGCGACAGGAATGTAAATGACGTTTCCGTGCGCTCTAGTTTCTGTCACGGTGTTCCGTTGTGCCAGATGCGGTTGAGTCCTGCTGGCCACATGACCTGGAAAAAGCTGTCTGCCGACAAACGCTGGATCCCTTGGCCTGAAAGCGAGATGAGCGCTGCAACTCCATAGTCTCCTTTGACTGAACTTAACTGTCCAGGGGTCCTTTACCTTTATTCCACCAGCATCGTTCTGCCTGGACACTGAGGTCCAGTGATGAGAAGCAAAGCTACAGGGAACCAGGCAGAGGGCCTTCTCGGTGGTGGCGCCTGCCCTGTGGAACACCCTCCCATCAGATGTCAAAGAGATAAACAACTATCTGACATTCAGAAAACATCTGAAGTTTTTAGTGTGTGACATTTTAATGTATTTTAAATCATTGTTGGAAGCCGCCCAGAGTGGCTGGGGAAACCCAGCCAGATGGGCGGGGTACAAATAAATTATTATTATTATTATTATTATTATTATTATTAATAATGCACACTATATGGAAGAAAATGCCTCAGATACCCCCTTTTTTGCTGTACATGCAGAACCCTCCCTGCGCTTTATCTGGAGTTGTTTTTTTTGTAACATTCGGCCGTTAGGTTCCCCTTTAACTGGTTCCTTCCAGTTTTGTGGTCAGGCCGCACTCTTGCATAGTAATACCGGCCTTACTGATAATGCGTTTTGCAGAATTTCTACCTCCTGGCCGTGGAGGAACAGAGGAGCTGCCCAGCCTTACGGACACCCGTTCCTCTTCCCTTGTTTTGTGCAGGTGCTTCTGTGTGGACTGCCTGAACCTGCTAGTGGGTCGCGGGGCGGCCGACGCAGCCAGGAAGGAGGACCCCTGGAGCTGCTACATGTGCCAGCCGCAAGGGCGTCACGGGATGCTTCAGAGGAGGGGCGACTGGAACACCCGCCTGCAGGAGTTCTTCACGGACGAGAAGGGGCTGGAATACGTAAGGAAACGGGGGTGTGGTTAAAGGGGGGCAGCGTAGCCCACCTGCCCTTAAGTAGAAATATAGAATTGTAGAGATGCTCTGATGTTCGGATCCTGCTTGTTGGCTTCCCATTGAAGCATCTGGCTGGTGCCTGTGAGATTTTATACAAAAATCTCCAAATGGTCCAAATTTCAATGTCTAAAACTCCTGGTAGAGGACAAGGATCTAGAGATTACGCTCAGGGTGGCCAAATTCTGTGCAACTGCCATAAAACTTAGGGAACAAGCTGTACTACCAAAATGGTTAAGGTTTTAAATGACAACTTTAGGTTGTATTTTATTGATCGAGATTTAATATATATTTTAACTGCCGCTATACAGTGGTGCCTCGCAAGATGAAATTAATTCATTCTGCGAGTTTCTTCGTCTTGCGGGTTTTTTTGTCTTGCGAAGCTCTTCTCCCTGCCGCCCGCCTTCGTCTTGTGAAGCAAGCCCATAGGGAAATTCGTCTTGCGGAACGACTCAAAAAGCGGAAAACTCTTTCGTCTTGTGAGTTTTTCGTCTTGCGAGGTACCACTGTATCTGTATTGTCTCTGTTATACCCATTTGCAATTCAATGTATTCCTGTTGTGTTTTATGATTTCCCTGATATTGTAAGTGACCCGGAACTGGTCTGTGACCATAATAATAAAATTCTGTTCTGAGAACAGGATGCCAGACTAGATGGGCCTTTGGCCTGATCCTGCAGGCTATTGTTACGCCACGTTCTTATGTCCAGTTGGTGATGTGAAACTTGTGCATTTGATTTTCTTAATGGATAGGATTCCCACTTCTTGCATGTGGCAACCTTAGAAGAGGCTTCCTATATTTGCAATGAACTTAAGCCTGTGGGAGAGATGGGCATCGTGCGGTGGCTGGTGGTGCCATTTCCTTCTCTCCCCCCCCTCTCTTCTCACAGGAGCCACCAAAAATCTACCCTGCTATCCCAGCGGCAAACAGGAGGCCAATCCGAGTGCTGTCTCTCTTTGATGGAATTGCAACAGGTGAGAGACCCCCTCAAGCACTTCAACAAACTCTGATGTCTGGGAATCATAGAAGTACCGTATTTTTTGCTCTATAAGCCTCACCTTTTCCCTTCTAAAAAGTAAGGGGGAATGTGTGTGCATCTTATGGAGTGAATGCAGGCTGCGCAGCTGTCTCAGAAGCCATAACAGCAAGAGGGATCACTGCTTTCAATGCGCAGCAATCCCTCTTGCTGTTCTGGCTTCTGAGATTCAGAATATTTTTTTCTTGTTTTCCTCCTCCAAAAACTAGGTGCGTCTTGTGGTCTGGTGCGTCTTATAGAGCGAAAAATACAGTATTTCTTGTACCCTGCTCATCTGACTGGATTGCCCCAGCCACACAACAACACATCCAAAGGGCCACACACCAATATACAGTGGTACCTTGGGTTAAGTACTTAATTCGTTCCAGATGTCCGTTCTTAACCTGAAACTGTTCTTAACCTGAAGCACCACTTTAGCTAATGGGGCCTCCTGCTGCTGCCACGCCGCCGGAGCACGATTTCTGTTCTCATCCTGAAGCCAAGTTCTTAACCCGAGGTACTATTTCTGGGTTAGCGGAGTGTGTAACCTGAGTGTATGTAACCTGAGGTACCGCTGTACTAGAAGTTGGGTTCAAATCACAGGTTTGCTAGGGCAGTGAGTAGGTCATTTAGCTGATGGGCAGGTCCATCATTCACTTTGCCAACCTCACCATTTTGTTTTCCTCCTGCTGGTTTAATAACGCATTATGAATGTTAAAAATAGGACGTCGTGTGTCCATGCAGGACTAATCTATACTGGCGCCTTATAATGTTATAAATGCATTATAAAAGTATGACACTGGGGCGCTGTACATCAGTCAATGGATAATTGCATTGAGGGCTTTACAACTCCTTTTTCTTAGCATTTTTTAAAGTGGAGATCCAGCCATAGTTATCAAAACCATTCCTTAAGGTTAAAAACCACGAGTGTATCTCTGCCCCTGGTCCCCCTGCGCAGAGAATGCCCTGGTGGTCCTGCGCTGGGCACAAGCTTTAGCATAGTAATGGCACTGTGAAAAATGTTCGTTGATAACCCTTGAGAAAAAATGCTGCTCTGCCTTGCTAGGTCATAGTGAGGATGAACGAGAACAGCCATCATCACCGCTAAAGGACAGCTCATCCCACAGTGGTGGTCGAGCCTGTACCCTCCTTCCTTAAGGCCAGTCTGGTTCATTTGACCCCATGTCTATCTCTGTCCACCTTCCTTCCCCTGTCCTGCATCTTCCAGGCTGTCCCATGACATTTGTTTTGGTCCCATCACTGATCTTTTGTTGGCAGTGTTGTTCCTCATCAAACGATGTTGCGCATGCATGACTTGTGTGTGTGTGTGTGTGAACAAAACGTGCACCGGGAAATTGTCATTCTCCATGCCACAGTAGCGGCCTAGAGCATGCGCATCAACACTGCAGCTCCTGAGAGTCTCTTGTTTCTGCTGGGATGTGGAGGCCCTGCACATCTTGGCTCCCACAGTTGGAGCTGTTGGCCGGGGAATCACGAGGGATCTCGCTGGGCCACCTCTCCCATCTCCTCACCCGTGGTGCTTTGACTCTTTAGGCTACCTCGTCCTGCGGGATCTTGGCATCCAGGTGGAGAAGTACGTCGCCTCTGAGATCTGCGAGGAGTCCATAGCTGTGGGAACTGTGCGGCATGAAGGGAACATCAAATATGTGCATGACGTCAGGAACATAACCAAGAAAAATGTAAGGAGATTCCCTGTGGTCTAGTTGAGGCTTCTTGGCTGAGGCGGCTGGCTGGTTGTATTGGAAGCCGGGTCAAAATGTCTGTTACTGTTTATTAAATTTATATTTGTTGTTGTTTAGTCATTTAGTCGTGTCCGACTCTTTGTGACCCCCTGGACCAGAGCACGCCAGGCACTCCTGTCTTCCACTGCCTCCCGCAGTTTGGTCAGACTCATGTTTGTAGCTTCGAGAACACTGTCCAACCATCTCCTCCTCTGTCGTCCCCTTCTCCTTGGGCCCTCCATCTTTCCCAACATCAGGGTCTTTTCCAGGGAGTCTTCTCTTCTCATGAGGTGGCCAAAGTATTGGAGCCTCAGCTTCACGATCTGTCCTTCCAGTGAGCACTCAGGGCTGATTTCCTTAAGAATGGGGAGGTTTGATCTTCTTGTAGTCCATGGGACTCAAGAGTCTCCTCCAGCTCCAGAATTCAAAAGCATCAATTCTTCGGCGATCAGCCTTCTTTATGTTCCGCAAATTTATATACTGCCTTCCATAAAGAGACCATACAGTGGTTTACAACATAAAACATCAAGTACGTAATATAATAATAGCACAAGGGAAAAAAGGACAAATACCTCCCCACTCCACTTTAAAAGGTCATCTTTTTTTAATTAGCCAAAGGTTTTGGAGAAGACGAATGTTTTTGCCTGGCACTTAAAGATATGTAACCAAGGTGCAAAGCAAACCTAATTGGGGAGAGCATCTCACAAATGGAGAGCCCCTGCAGAAAAGGTCAGTTCCTGTACTGCCACCATCTGGACCTCACGCATAGCTGTCCATGTTTCCCTTTTTTTAAGGGAAATTCCCTTATTCCGAATAGGATTCCTCGCAAGAAAAGGGAAAAGTTGACAGCTATGAACTCACGTGGACGAGACACGCAAAGAAAAGCCTCAGATTACATTTATTTATTGAAAATAATTGATATAGTGCTTGATTGTGGTTTAAAAGATGTTTATTTTATTATAAATAACCATGGTGAGAAGAGGATGCTGGGCTCATTTGGGCCTGATCCAGCTGTCTGACTCTTCTGGGGTCCTCTGCGATGTGGTCATTTTGTGCAGGGCCAGGTTTGATGAGGCCCTAAGCTACTGAAGGTAATGGGGCCCTTTATATGTCCAGCTGTCCTTTGTCAAAAACAAATTGTTGCTTTTTTGTGTGTTGAATACTGTATATGCCAAATGGTAATTTATGGACCTAATAGGTATCTAAAGCCATTTGCACATAACAAAATATGTATTTTATCAAATTAAAAAGAAGTATATTAAAAGTGAAATAATTATTAAGCTCTAACTTAAAATGATTGGGGGCCCATTACTTATACCATAGGAGCCAACACAACACAACACAACACAACACAACACAACACAACACAACACACTGTTGCTGTATGTAGGTTTTATTTTATTTCTTTTTCTATCTTATATTTTGGAAATGCACATCCAGTCCCCCCCCTTTAATTTTTTTGGGGCCCCCCAAGAGAGTGGGGCCCCAAGCTAGAGCTTGTTTAGCTTATACATAAGCTAAATTTGTGAAGCCCCATAAGCCTGGGATTTACAAACAAGACAGGCAACATGAATTTGCGCTTGACTCTGCAAAACCCATTGCTCTGCTTGCCCGTTGCAGATTGACGAATGGGGTCCTTTTGACCTGGTGATTGGCGGAAGCCCCTGCAACGACCTCTCCATCGTCAACCCTGCCAGGAAGGGCCTGTATGGTAAGCAGACCTTGGAAGGATGGGGGCTCTCAGCTTGGCTCCTCAACCCAGAAGTTTATTATTTTTTTTAATGTCCTACATTCCTTTGACCCACCCGTCTTCCTCCTTGCAGAGGGGACCGGGCGACTCTTCTTTGAGTTCTACCACCTTCTCAATTACACGCGCCCCAAAGCCGGGGAGGAGCGCCCCTTCTTTTGGCTGTTTGAGAACGTCGTGGCCATGCGCATCAACGACAAGAGGGACATCTCTCGTTTCCTGGAGGTAAAGCCTGGGGGGGGGGGTCCAGTCTTTTCCTCAAGGGCCAGAAGCTTTTGAAAAACAGAAGGAAAAAAAAATAGGATGACTGAGATTGCCCTTGAGCTCTGCAAAATGTGCCTGCAATTATTTAATTGAAGGCATGGATCATGCGTTCGCATGGGTGGGTTCTAATAGGGGCAGACTAGAAGGTAGAACCGGGACGCAGGTGGCGCTGTGGGTTAAACCACAGAGCCTACGTCTTGTCAATCAGGTCGGCAGTTCGAATCCCTGTGACGGGGTGAGCTCCCGTTGCTCAGTCCCTGCTCCTGCCAACCTAGCAGTTTGAAAGCACCTCAAAGTGCAAGTAGATAAATAGGTACCGCTCCGGCGGGAAGGTAAACGGCGTTTCCGTGCGCTGCTCTGGTTCGCCAGAAGGGGCTGAGGCATGCTGGCCACATGACCCGGAAGCTGTACGCCGGCTCCCTCGGCCAATAAAGCGAGATGAGCGCCGCAACCCCAGAGTGGTCCGCGACTGGACCTAATGGTCAGTAGGAGATTGTCATATGATGTGATCCAAATTAAAAGCAAGGTTCTGGGGTAAACAGAACTGTCTTAAAGTCAGTAAGGATGGGGAGAGCATTTCACAGTTGAAAAGACCTGTATTTTTATTTTTATTATATATTATATATATTTTATTTTATTTTTTATTTGATTTGTATACTGCCCTTCACCCGAAGATGACAGGTCATTCACAGCATAGTACTAGAATTAGTACTTTTGTGGTCATTGCCGTTACTGCTATCCTAACCATGGCAGAGCATGAGGCAGCCTGTAATTCATCTTTCTGACTTTTGGAGTTGCTTCTTTTCCCCAAGCTGCATCTAATCCTTCTGTCAAAGGAATTGTGAATTAGTCCTTCTGCCGCTTCGTCCCTAACTGCCGTCCCTTTTTGTCTTCAGTGTAACCCTATTATGATTGATGCCGTCAAAGTCTCGGCTGCACACCGGGCACGATACTTCTGGGGGAATCTGCCTGGGATGAACAGGTAATTTAGAAGCCCCCCTTGTGGGCAGGAGTTCCATAGTTTAACTCTTGCACTGTATGAAGAAGGACTTCCTTTTCTCTGTCCCGAATCTTCCATCGCTCAGCTTCATCGGGTGTCGACAAGCTCCAGTGTGATGAGGGAGAAAAACATCCCTCTCCCAGGTTCCCAAAACCTGGGTCTTCAGCTGTTTTTGGACTACAACTCCCACCACCCCTAGCTAGCAGGACCAGTGGTCAGGGATGATGGGAACTGTAGTCCAAAAAACAGCCGGAGACCCAAGTTTGGGAAATCCCGTATGCTATGCTTAATTTTATAAATTCTGCCCTATTGCCTCTTACTTCTGCAAACTTAAGAAGTCCCAAATGCTGCAACCTTCGTAGTTGAGTCACTCCATGCCCTTGATCATTTTGGGAGTCGTCTTCTAAACCTTTCCAAACACTACAACAACCACAACAACATGCGCTCGGCAACATATAGGGGGGGGGCAAAGTTCCCCTACATTGCTGTAAAACAATACGCTTGGAGGACAGTGGGGCAGAGGCTTAGAGAGTAATTCGCTTTGTCTTTTCTTAGGCCCCTGGTAGCTTCGACGACAGATAAACTTGAACTTCAGGACTGCTTGGAGTACGGCAGAACAGCCAAGGTACTTTTGGTACTTTCCCCTCCATTTCAACTAGTTCCTCCATTCTTATTCCCCCCCTCCTTTCTTATGAATGATTGAGGGGGGAAGAAAGGTAATGACAACCTTTGTCAACCCAGTGACCTCCAGATGTTGTTGACGACAACAGCTGGAAGGTCCAAGGTTGGCAAAGGGCTGGGCTATGGAATGCTCCCTGGGTCTCTCGTCCTGCAAATCACGTCCCAGATTGCCTGTATTATATCTCTAGTGGACCCTGGGGTGCCCCTCTTCTCAGCCCCTCTTTCCTGCTGCCCTCCCCCTACTACCCACCCATGTGAGGCTCTTTATGTCGAACGAAACGGCGAGACACTCTCCCTTCTGTCTCTCCCCTCTTCTGCTTGTGAGCAAAGAACTCAGACATTCCACAGATGTGACAAAATGAAGACCAAAATGGATCTCATGGTTGGAGGGGGCGGTTGCGCCACTAAGGGGACATTGTCCCCTCTGAGGAAGAGATGCAAAGACCCTCTTTCACATTCCTGAGGGCCCGGCAGTGACCTCCCAGCGGCTGCTTTTCATCTGGATATTTTTAGCTGCCTTCTGGGCAAAATACCTCACCCCCCCCCGCCACTTGAAGGCATACCAGTGACATCTGAGCACATTTCTGGCTGATGGATGAGAAGCCTAAAATCACTGGACAGAGCCAGCCTCGCTCCCTTCCTCTGCTGGACGGCATTAATGCTACCACTTTCTGGAAACCTTCACACTGAGGCGCTTGTATTTTTTTTGGGGGGGTGTGGTCATTTGAAGGGACATGGGTGGCGCTGTGGGTTAAACCACAGTTCCTAGGACTTGCCAGTCAGAAGGTCGGCAGTTCAAATCCCTGCAAGCTCCCGTTGCTTGGTCCCTGCTCCTGCCAACCTAGCAGTTCAAAAGCATGTCAAAGTGCAAGTAGATAAATAGGTACCGCTCCGGCGGGAAGGTAAACGGCATTTCCGTGCGCTGCTCTGGTTCGCCAGAAGCGCCTTAGTCCTGCTGGCCACATGACCCGGAAGCTGTACGCCGGCTCCCTCGGCCAGTAAAGCGAGATGAGCGCCGCAACCCCAGAGTCGCCCTCGACTGGACCTAATGGTCAGGGGTCCTTTAGGGTGGTCATTTGTGTGTGTGTTTTTAAAAAATGTTTGCTTTTCTTCTCTTTCAGTTGAAAAAGGTCCAGACCATCACCACAAAGTCTAACTCCATCAGGCAGGGGAAAGCCCAGACTTTCCCAGTGCGGATGAATGGCAAGGACGACAATTTGTGGTGCACTGAATTGGAAAGGTGGGATACGGGGGGGGGGATAATGGTGCATGGCAAGGGAGGGTGGAGAGGGAGAGATGAAAGGAAACAGGCTGGGGCTGCTCAGGAAATGCTTTTCTTCAGATCAGCTGGGGCTCCATCCAGCCTCTCTTCCAGAGGAGCAAATATTTGTTTTCCCACAAAGGGGTGCATGTTAAAGATTATTTGTCATAGAGTAGTTACTTCTACCACTCTTGAAATTGTTATGATTTGTTCCTGTTGTTATTCATTATTAGACTTAATTCTGTGTCCAGGGCAGCTGTCTACCAGCTCCACCTGGTACGCAGGCTAAGACCCTACCTGCCCACAGACTGTCTTGCCAGAGTGGTGCATGCTCTAGTTATCTCCCGCTTGGACTACTACAATGCGCTCTACATGGGGCTACCTTTGAAGGTGACCCAGAAACTGCAATTAATCCAGAATGCGGCAGCTAGACTGGTGACTGGGAGTGGCCGCCGGGACCACATAACACCGGTTCTGAGAGATCTGCATTGGCTCCCAGTACGTTTCCGAGCACAATTCAAAGTGTTGGTGCTGACCTTTAAAGCCCTAAACGGCCTCAAAGGCCCAGGAGACCTGAAGGAGCGTCACCACCCCGATCGTTCAGCTGGACACTGAGATCCAGCTCCGAGGGCCTTCTGGCAGTTCCCTCATTGCGAGAAGTGAAGTTACAGGGAACCAGGCAGAGGGCCTTCTCGGTGGTGGCACCCACCCTGTGGAACGCCCTCCCAGCAGATGTCAAGGCAATAAACAACTATTTTACTTTTAAAAGTCAACTGAAGGCAGCCCTCTTTAGGGAAGTTTTTAATGTCTGATGCTGTACTGTTTTTAATATTCAGTTGGAAGCCGCCCAGAGTGGCTGGGGAAACCCAGCCAGATGAGCGGGGTATAAATAATAAATTATTATTATTATAGACTTATCAGTTGCTTGTTACCTAACTAGGTCTCCAAGTGACTTACGTTTGAAAACATAAATGTAAATGCATTACACCACAGGGGGAAAATGAGGCAAAACAATTTAATTTATTTGAGAATAATATTTATCTGTACCTTGGCATCATAATCGCAGTAGTTTAAAATTATATAAAACCATACAGTAAAATCATAAATGTTAAAAGCAAGTTAAAACCAAAAGAATTAAAAAGAAACATCAGTGGACCAGTGTGGGATATGGGTGTATTCTTAATTGCCTGACTAATAATAATAATAATAATAATAATAATAATAATAATAATAACCCGTCCATCTGGCTGGGTTGTCCCAGCCACTCTGCATAGGCCTGGCAGAATAGTAAAGTTTTCAGCAATTCAAGGCTCTGGTTTCCCCTCTAATGGCTTTAATGGCTTGAGACCACAATACATGTGAACCTGCCCAGACCCTGGAATCATCACCATAAGGGGAGACCCTTCTCTGCACGTCACATCCAAAGGGCGTTGAGGAGAAAACGGGCCTTCTCCGCGATTGCTCCCTGTCTATGGAGCGCTTTCTTTGGGGAGGCCCTCTTGCAGGGCCGGCCCATCCAAGAGGCAAGATGTGGCAACCACCTTGGGCGGCCGTATCCATGGGGCGGCAATTCCAGCCTCCGAGGACTGTGTTGCATGCTGCTACCACCACAGCAGCACTTGCAGCACAATCCTTGGAGGCAGGATCTGACCCATGGCAGCTGGAAAATGACCTCTCAGGGGATATTAAGAGGCTCTGCCAGTTTCCTCCAACAATTCTTCCCAGTGTAAAACTTTATTCCTGTCTTATTCCAGGTGTACATCTTTGCATGCCTCTTCTTTCCTTGAAGGGCTGGCGGATGCCATTTTGCCGTGCCAAAGTGTCTTGGGCCAGCCCTGCCATCCGGGCACCACCCTCAATGACGTTTCTGCAATAGGCAGAGACGTCTTGTTTCCCCGGCATACGATAGTCTTGTTGCTAGGTTTCATATTGCTTATGTAATTTTATTATAGGTTTAGTGGCTGTACAGTGGTACCTCAGGTTAAGTACTTAATTTGTTCCGGAGGTCTGTTCTTAACCTGAAACTGTTCTCCCCCCCCCAAATAATATTTATTATTTTTGGTAGATAAACATAGTAAAAAAAAGAAAAGATTAACAATAATAAAGACAAACAAAAAATAGGAGAAAAAGAGAAAAAATAAAAAAATACATACAACAAATTACCACTTAATTAATTAAAATTAAGTACCATCCATCTTCATAAACATAGTATTTGACTTCCTCGAATCTCTTCCATCCGAATTTCTTAGTAATTATATGTAGCAGTTTCCAATATCAGAGTTTCAAAAGACCATATCACAGTCCTAATCATATTACATAGCTTTACTTATCGTACATTTTCTTATTTTTAAATTTAATTCCTTTTTAATCCTAGGCCTAATTGTTTCTTTCAAGTGGTTACTTATCTTTAATATTACAATATTTATTCAAATATTCTTTAAATTTCTTCCAGTATTCTTGGTGTTCCTCTTCTTTCTGGTCGCAGGTTGCGATTCAGCGCTTCTGTGCAAAGCACGATTTAGCGCTTCTGCACATGCGCGGCTGTCGAAACCCGGAAATACAGTGGTACCTCGGGTTAAGAACTTAATTCGTTCCGGAGGTCCGTTCTTAACCTGAAACTGTTCTTAACCTGAAGCACCACTTTAGCTAATGGGACCTCCCACTGCCGCCGCACCACCGGAGGATGATTTCTGTTCTCATCCTGAAGCAAAGTTCTTCACCCTAGGTACTATTTCTGGGTTAGTGGAGTCTGTAACCTGAAGTGTGTGTAACCTGAGGTACCACTGTACATTGCTTTGGGGCTTCCTTTTTTAAAGGCAAATCAGAGAAACTAAACTAACCACTCTCTTTGCTGCTTTTGACCACAGGATCTTTGGCTTCCCCCACCATTACACCGACTTGTCCAACATGGGGCGTGGAACCCGCCAGAAGCTGCTTGGCAGGGCGTGGAGTGTCCCGGTCATCCGCCACCTGTTTGCTCCTCTCAAGGATTATTTTGCCTGCGACTAGGGAGCAGGTGGGGTGCCCAGGTCTCCTTTGAGCAAGCAGCCTTGGGAGAGGAGGGCGGCAAAGAGCTTGGAGCGACACCCTCCTGCAAGTGCGACCCACAGCACGGCATCTCTCCTTCACCACCGTCTGCAAGTGCCACCATGGAGACTGGAAGGATGGAAGTGTTCCTTTCCATCAATACTGACATTTCTAAAAGGTCAAAAGACCTCCGTTTACTCACCGTGCAAAACACTGTTGTGTCCATGGAGGGACACGACTGCAGCATTAGCCAACCATTTCCCCCCTAAGATCAATGTCAGTCGCTGCCTGACTGAGGAGGCAGTTTTCTGACGGGCTGTACGAAAACCCCACAAACTTGAAAAATAATTTTAAAAAGGATGAGCGACAGAATCTCTCCAGGGACAATCATGAAGAAAACCAAAATTGCAGCAACAATCCTGCCTTGCTGCGTTTTGTACACTGGAACAATCAGGATAAGATGAGGAGACTCTTCTCCTTTTTATCCTTCTTTTTAAACTTCTAAAATATATATAAATATATAGAACAAAACTTTTTTTAAAAGCGAGACACTTGGCTGCTGCTTTTTTCAGCGTTATGTGTGAATGGTGGAAATTCCTCAAGAGGAATTTAGCTGAAACACAAGTGTGGGATAATTATAGTAGCTAGAGTAAAAGAAAACCAACCATCCAACTCTGCCAAATGCATCCAGGTATACTTTTAAACTACTAATCTATCTTTAAAAAAATATTCTGTTAAAGTTGACATACAGTCCACCTGGATTTTTCTTGCACAGACCCATTGAAGTGACCCAGAGCCCCTTGCAAGAGCCCCTCTGAGCTTCCCCACAAATTCTTGTTTCACCTGAGGGGCAGAGAAGATCTCTTGGCCTTCGGGGTTGAGCAAAGGGGAATAAGAGCGTCACATTTGGCCCCCACCCTCCAAAAAATTCTGCAAATGCCTATGCTGCTGTGGACTCACAACCTATAGGACACGTTGATCTTTGTTTGCAATGCCCCCAACAGGACTTCCTGCAGAGGGACATCAGGTCTGAAACTTATTGATGCTGCTATTTTCCTCATGAATGTTAGCTTCGTTCTCCCAACCCTCAGTTGGCATTACCTTGTACCACTGGCTTTGTTATGGAAAGGAAATGACAGCCGTCTGTGGGGCAACTTGTTTTTGTAGGTCGTCTCTCTTTCCACCCATCAGGGCACTGCCATGTGCTAAGAAGCAGTGTTTGATACAACGGATATGATGCAACTCAATGGGTTCTTTCCCATGGAGGATGGAGCTGGAGAGATCCTTTCACATGCCTCCTGGTTCTGTGCCACTTGCCAAAGGAAGGAGACCTCTTTCGGATCAGGCAGCTGTGGGGACGTGCTTTTCTAGCCCACAACTTCTCAAGCAGCCTTCCCTAACCTGGTGGCTTCTAGGTTGGGGAAGACTGCTATGGAGGTTGCCATAGCGCTTGACTTGATGTAAAAGCGGAATGGGTAGAAGGCTGGCCAAGAAATAAGAATCATTCAGGGGAGAAAGGACACTCCACTGATAGGCAGAAGGGCACGACTGTGGGCACACACTCCTCACATTCGTTCCATTGGCTTGTGAGCAGGAGACCTTCCTAGTGGACACGTCGCAGATTGTTCAAGTTTGTTCCCCACGCGCCATCAGTATTTCAGGGTACAGGTCCAAGCTGTACTCCAAGCTCCCCCACTGAACAAAAGCCAAAAACATGTTGCTTGGGGAACATACGAAGTATGGCAGAGATGCCCTCCTCTGCTCCCCAGCATAGCTGCAGCAATGTCAGCTTTGTCCAGATTTATCTACAGCAGGCATTGCATCAAATTGGGCTGTTGGCTGGAAGTTCTCTTTCACCGCCTGGGTCCTTCAGGAAGAAACAGCTCAGGGAAGCCGATTCAAACCAGAGAAGGAAGCTTTCCTCCTTCTCTGCCTTTTGCTTGACCCAGGTATCATCTCTCTCATCCGTGCCACCGCTGAAGAAACTGCCAACACTGGAGTAGTGAATTGGTCCTACACTAAACTGGAGCCTCTACTTTCTGCTTGAGAATGAACGCCAGTAATCTTGAGCAGAGATGCCTCGGAAGACACATTACAGGAGGGGGTACCAGGTCTGGCTTATTTGCAATACCTGGACTTGAAACCATGACTCTCCCATGTGCTGGAATTCCACTGATTTTCCTGCCATTTGAATGGATCTTAAGATAAACAGGTAGCAAGTGAGCCACTGAGCAGAAACCACATGGGCTCCTCTGAGCCCAAGCTTTGTCCGTGAAAACCAAACGGCTGGAATGGAAATGTATGTAACTCAAGAAAGGGAGTTAGCCATATGTGCCTTCTTGTCCTTTATTTTTTTATTATTATTTTGTTTTCCAGACCAGATCTGCCATTTCAACAAGTTTAGGCTTCTTCGCTAAAAACAGTAAGACTTGAAAGACCCTCCATCAGAGGAGGACAAGTTGTAGGAAGCAAGGTAGAAAAAGAAACTGAGGAGACTGTCTACTTGTGAAACTTGCACAAAAAGTAGCAATAACTATAATGTCTATTCCTGGGCAAAATCCACTATTTTACTGCATTTTTGCCTCTTCTTAAAGATGCATTTCAGGCATGTTGTTGTGACAATGTTTTATAAGGTTTTTCTGTCTCTTGTTGGTGCTATATTTTTAGAATTTTTGATGCCAAAACTGTTTTTTATACTATCGTTTTTATAAAAACATATGACAAACTTTGTTTTTCTCTTTTTGTTTGTTTCTATTGTTTTGATTTTCATGAGCTTCGTGAAGCGGAAGCTCAGTACCAAAGTGAACATCTGAGCCTTTGCAAGGGGGAATTGGGTGCTGTTGTGTTTTTCTGTGTCTGTGCGTTTTGTTTTTGTTTTTTTACTGGAAATGAAAACAATTGGTTACTAAAGAGTTTACCTCAAACATTTTCCATTGTTTAATTAAAGTCAGTGTTCTATAACTGAGCACCCACTTGTTCGTTCTCTCTTTATTTAATGATGTGTCTTAATTGGGAGTGGTTTACTTCTCACCCTGGAGGAGTGGGCGGCTGGGGGATATTGGGAATGCACACAAGTTTGCATCTTTGTTGGCAATAGGATTAAAGTCGGTCCAGCCACAAGAGTTTGGCATTCCATGAGAATGTTGAAAAGAAGGGAAATGAACTGCAGATCCGGTCTCAGTTATTCCCCAGCCACTCTGGGCGGCTTCCAACAAAGATGAAAGATGGTTCCCTGTAACTTGGCCTCTCGCAGTGAGGGAACCGCCAGAAGGCCCTCGGAGCTGGACCTCAGTGTCCGGGCAGAACAATGGGGGAGGAGACGCTCCTTCAGATATACTGGACCAAGGCCATTTAGGGCTTTAAAGGTCGACACCAACACTTTGAATTGTGCTCGGAAACGTACTGGGAGCCAGTGTAGGTCTTTCAAGACCGGTGTTATGTCGTCCTGGCGGCCGCTCCCAGTCACCAGTCTAGCTGCCGCATTCTGGATTAGTTGTAGTTTCCGGGTCACCTTCAAAGGTAGCCCCACGTAGAGCGCATTGCAGTAGTCCAAGCGGGAGATAACCAGAGCATGTACCACTCTGGCGAGACAGTCTGCAGGCAGATAGGGTCTCAGCCTACGTACCAGATGGAGCTGGTAAACAGCTGCCCTGGATACAGATTTAACCTGTGCCTCCATGGACAGCTGTGAGTCCAAAATGACTCCCAGGCTGCGCACCTGGTCCTTCAGGGGCACAGTTACCACATTCAGCACCAGGGAGTCCTCCACACCTGCCTGCCTCCTGTCCCCCCAAAACAGTACTTTTGTCTTGTCAGGATTCAACCTCAATCTGTTAGCCGCCATCCATCCTCCAACCGCCTCCAGACACTCACACCGGACCTTCACCGCCTTCACTGGTTCTGATTTGAAAGAGAGGTAGAGCTGGGTATCATCCGCATACTGATGAACACCCAGCCCAAACCCCCTGATGATCTCTCCCAGCAGCTGCTTGTAGATGTTAAAAAGCATGGGTGAGAGGACAGAACCCTGAGGCACCCCACAAGTGAGAGCCCAGGGGTCTGAACACTCATCCCCCCCCCACTTTCTGAACACGGCCCAGGAGGAAGGAGCGGAACCACCGTATAACAGTGTCCCCAGCTCCCAGCCCCTCTAGACGGTCCAGAAGGATGCTGTGGTCGATGGTGTCAAAAGCCGCTGAGAGATCCAGCAGAACTAGGAAACAGCTCTCACCTTTGTCCCTAGCCCGCCAGAGACCATCAACCAGTGCAACCAAGGCAGTTTCAGTCCCATGATGAGGCCTGAATCCCGACTGGAAGGGATCCAAATGGTCCGCTTCTTCCAGGCGTGCCTGGAGTTGTTCAGCAACCACGCGATAAATCACCTTGCCCAAGCATGGAAGATTTGAGACTGGGCGATAGTTGGCCATTGTGGCCGCATCTAAAGATTGTTTTTTAAGAAGCTGTTTAATAACCGCCTCTTCAGCGGGTCTGGGAAGTCTCCCTCACAGAGAGAAGCATTCACCACCCTGCGAAGCCCATCGCCCAGTCCTTCCCGGCTAGCTTTTATAAGCCAGGATGGGCAAGGATCCAGGAGACAGGTGGTTGGTTTCACTCGCCCAAGCAGCCTGTCCACATCCTCAGAGGTAACAGATTGGAATTGATCCCACACAACTTGACTAGACAGGACTCTAGTGCTCTCCCGCCCCGGCCCTGCTCCCACGGTGGAGTCTACTTCTTCCCGAATCTGAGCAATTTTATCTGCAAAAAACTTTGCAAAATCATTGCAGGAGACCATGTGGCCCATACTGGGCCCCGATGTCGCAGGTGGTTCCGCCAAATTGTGAACCACCTGAAAAAGTCTCCTGCTGCTGTTTTCTGCAGATGCAATAATAATAAAATTATTATTATTATGATGGAATAGGACGTCCCTATTTCCATTGGAGAAATGGTGGCAGCGGATGCTCAAAGGCCCAAAGCGGGATGGTGGTATGTATGGTTTCCATAGAGATGAATGGCGTGATCGGACTACACTACCCATCATCCCTCGGGAATTACTTCCAGCCGCCGGTGCGTCATCATCACACGTGCAACATCGGGCGGCTTTCCCCCAGATGGACTACATTACCCAGCATGCTCGGCCGGAAAGAAGGACTCGCGTAACCGAGAAATGAGTGCGCCCCGCGGGGCACGCTGGGAAATGTAGTCCCTGCTGCGTGAGGGGGGCGCGGTTAAGAGTCGACGGCTGAGGAAGCCACGGGCGCTTTCTTGAAGCGGAGCCCTCCGCTCCTCTCCGTACACGCAGGCAGGGAGCGTTCACACGTGCGGGCCTGACGACTCCCTGACACGCGTTACAAAAACCAGCCCTAATAAAGTCTCTGAACAGAATTGGGAACAAAGGGGGCGTGGCCCTCTGAGGGGAACAGCAAATCTTAGATTTATAGAATCTGAGGGAGCCCGAGGGTCATCTAGTCCAACCCCCTGTAACGCAGGAATTTTTGAGCCGAACGCGGGACTCGAACCCACGACCCTGAAGCTCGTTGCGTTGTGAAAGAAGACGGGGCCGGCTTCCCAGAGGGGGCGTGGCCGTCACACGCTTTTCCCCACCGCTGCGCCCATTGGCCAAGCCGCTCTGTCTTTCAAGCCGGGAGGCGGGCCAGAAACGCCGTCTCTCAGCAACGGAGGGCGGGCGTGGAAACCGAGCCCGCCTCTTCCCCTCGGGAAGCCCCTCCCCGCGGCTCTCCTTCCTCTTCCCTCCGCTCTCCCCCAAGTGACGTCAGCCCGCCGGCGTAGCCGCGTGACGCTATATCCCGGGCGAGGCGGGCGGGGCCGGTTTGAACGGCGAGCGACTGAGGTAACGGGCTCTGAGGGCGCGGCGGCGGCGGCGGAGACCCGTCCGTCCCTCCGTCCGTCCTTCCGTCCGTTGGGGGCGGCTGAGGAGAAAGGGAGGGCGGCGGCGGCGGCGGCGGGCTCGGCTGGGCCTGGCCAGGCGGCGAGGCGAGTCTGAGGCGGGCCGGGCCCCGCCCTCCTGGCTCCGGCCGCCCGCGAAAGGCCGCGTCTGGCGCGGGGTGGGGGTGGGGTGGGGAATAGAACCTTCCGCGTGCTATTTGCATATGCAGATGAGCGCGGTTTTTATGCAAATGGGACAGCGCTGCTTTTCGGTCTCTGTGCGGGGAAGAGGCGCCCGCCTGCCGGTGGGTGGCTGGGGGGGGGGGGAAGCAGCTGCCGAGGGAGCCCCGGAGTGGGACTCGCCGGCTCCCATCGCCATGATGGTCCTGCCCCGTCTAGAGGACCTCTGGGTCCCCCGCACTTGAGAGGATAGGTCGGTTGCGGAAATGTCGGGGACCCCCCTGGCAAGGAACGGGGGCACTTGCCCAGCAAAGCCCCCACTCTGTACCCCCTCCTTGCAAGGGTCCCACCCCATCTCGCTCAGCCTTGGCCTAGTTTGCTCCTCCAAGCTTCTCTCTCTGCTCCTGAGAAGAGCACATAGCTACTGTTCACTGCGGATTTTTGGCCGCAGTTCAAGGCTTGTTCCCTCCCACTCATGGGGAACTCGAGTAATTCACGTGCCTGCGAGGGGGCTTGGGGGTTTCGGGCCACTTCCCCTGTGAGAAGGAAAAGGGAACTGTAGCACGGGCGTTCCTGCAGAGACTCCCGGAGGTGTTTCTGGAAAACTCCCCCCTCCAGGATGCCTTGTCCCACTGTGAAGCAGCAGTGCCACATTTTTAATCTGGAAAGCAGGGCTCACCCACGCCTGTGTGGAACACAATCCTTAGGTTGGGGGTGCTCTCCTGTTCATAAAATAGATACGCATCTGTGGTAAGATAGCAAGACTGATGCTTCCATGTACAGTCATACCTCATGTTACGTTTGCTTCCTGTTACGTTCTTTCAGGTTACATCCCGTGGCAACCTGGAAGTACCAGAAAGGGTTACTTCCGGGTTTCACCTTTCATACATGCGCAGACGCACAAAATGATGTCATGAGCATGCGCAGAAGCGGCGAATCGCAACCTGCGCATGCGCAGATGCGCCGCTGCGGGTTGCGCTCTTTTCATATTGCAAATGGGCCTCCGGAACGGACCCCGTTCGCAACCAGAGGTACCATTGTAATCTCTTCCATTGTAGTGAATGCAGCCTCATTATATGGCCTGCTAAACCAAAGTGACTGGCTAGGCCCTTAGAGTTCATTGCCAGTATTAGGAGGATGTCTGCAAAATTTCATTAGTGTGAAAACACCTTGCCGTTTAATTTTGGGTGAAATGTGAGCAAACAGTTAATGCCCTCTTCTGAAACAGCTGCTTCAGACTTCATATTGGGCATAAAAATGTACCAGTGGGCTGCATTTTGCCGTCTCCTCTTCTTCCTCCAGTGTTCAGAATCTACCACTAAACTTTCCTGTTACATGTATTTGCCTAAAATGAATCACCTCATCTTCCTTGAAGACCCAGTGCATCCATTCAGCCTTTTCTAATTTCTCTCTGCCTCTTCATTTACTTATTTATTCAACTCTGTGTTCTTAAATCTCATCTCTACTCTTTTAGCTATTTTGTGGAAAGAGAATGGGAATTATTGGTAAAAGAGAATGTTTCTGAGCCAGTTGTTAAATTGAATGGGTTACAGTACTCTTCCCTGCAGTGGGTCATTATGCCTATTGCAGTATATTTCCTGGTACAATAAAGTAAGTTTACTTGCTGTGCCTGAGTGTGAGTACAGCATTTGCATCCAGCTATGTATAAATATGGTCTCATCACATTACTCAGACAGTAGATTTCTGATAGATAACCAGACTGTCTCCAGTAAACGTCTTACTAAGGAGGTGGCCTATATCCAACAGATGTGACTGTGCTCTTGATGTCTGGAAAAGGCTTCCTTGGAGCATGAGATGTGCAGGTGCTGGTTCACTAGCCGGTGTATAAACGAAATCCCTTCTTGGTTTTTTCCCCTTGCAGAAAATGGCTGTTAATGTGTATTCCACTTCGGTGACAAGCGATAACTTGAGTCGACATGACATGCTCGCCTGGATCAATGAGTCCTTACAATTGAACTTGACAAAGATAGAGCAGCTTTGCTCAGGTAAGAAAAGTGCTGAGAGCGGAGGAACTTGCTGCTTGAGGTTTCCAAAGCATTACTATTTTCCTTTGAAAAATCAGTGGTGGGTGCTAGAAGGCTGTTTTGGTGGGTTTCTGCTTTGCTTGCCTTGTCTTAACTGCTTCTCATATTGAGTTCAGAATAAATTTCCACAGCCAAGTGAGTACAAATGTTTTTGTGCCTTTCTGTGTAGGGTGTGGCATGCTTGTTTGAACCATCTGCTTTTAATATGTATGCTCTTCTACAGGTACATTCAGCTTCTTATCCCTTGCTTGTGGCAGAGAAGGGTTTTTGTGGTAGATGCTATAGAGCCTTCCAGGTGTTGCTGAACTACAACTCTCTTCAAGCCTAGCAAGTGTGGTCAGTGGTCGGGAATGATGGGAGATGTAGTTTCAGCAGCATCTGGAAGCCCAAAGGTTCCTCATACCTGCCATACAGCCAGTCGTGCCTTGACTTTCAGCATTGTCTGCACCTTAGTTTCCAAAAAGTCTTTACTGCAAAAGTGATGCATCATTTCCTGAACAGAAGCAGGAGCCCAAGTCACATTGATCTTATTGGAAGAATAAATTTTCTTTGCTGATCAGAATCTGCCTCCCACAGCAGTGCTGAGGAAGGAAGATTGCAATAAGCAAACAAAGTTTCTTTTTTTGCAGACGAGATCTACAGGGCTTTAAGGCACACACCAGGCAGAGTAGAGACCCTGATATCCTGCTTAGCCTGATTTCTGTGCTTAGCCTGATTTGGTGCTGAGTCTACTCTTTAAGTGTGTGCCTTAAAGACATGAGGTGTGTGCCTTGAACCTGCATAACTAAAGCAAGAGCAAAGCCATGGCCTTGCAGATTGTGCAGGCATAAAGCAGCTTTTACTGCAAAGTAAAGCCCTTTACTCTGCAATGCCAGCTGAGAGGAGGCAGGGGCTTATGCCTTGATATTGCGGGCAGGCAGGAAATGGCCATTTACTTTGCAGTAAAGTGCTGCTTCCTGCCTACCGGGTCAGCAGGGCAGTGCATTCTCTATATATTACAGGGTGAAAAATTTCTAAACCTTTATCATGTTCTGGAGTTCATACCAGTAAGAGACAAAATATTGATATATCATCCATCTCTAGCAGAGATGTAGCCAGTGGAACAGTCTGAACCCATCTGGGCTCCACACCTGAATTCCAACGTGGGCCACCTCTGTTTAAGGGAATTTCTGAGCTTTGCAGAAGATAAAACTAGGTTCTGTTTTTGCAAATCCTATATTAATCCCTATGGAAGGTTGCCCGGTGTTAGCAATGCTTGCACAAGACTTCTGCATTGTGGATAAACCTCAGAGGAGATGAATCCATAGTGATGGTACTAGAGCTTCTGTGTTGCAAAGCTGTAATGCTGCTTGTTTGTTTTGTTTTTGTTTTTAATGTTAAACTGAGTTTGTGGACTTGTAATGTACAGTACAAACAGGAAAAGCAAAGGGAGAGTGAAGCATATCTTAGTGCAGACACAGTAATTGTTGAAGATCTAGGAGGGCTTTCAAGTCAGATCTGAATCAGGAACTACGCAGTGCAGGCAGTGATGGTCATTGTGAAAAATTGATTGATGGAAAAGGAGGGTGTAAAGACTAGGATAAGTGAATACATGGCCGGGCAAATGTACTGAGAGGGTTAATACACAACATTTATTACGTGCATTGGGGAGCAGTGCTGCCCTCATCCATGGCTACATGTGTGCTGTTGAGGGGGTACTGATGATGAGCTCAGAGTGAAGAAGAATTGGTGCTAAGATAAAAATTCTGCTTTGACAAAGAGGAAAAATAAAGTGTTGTGTTAATTTTGGAGTAGTCAGCTTGATGGCTGCCACAGAACAGAAGTGATTGAGGAAGCAATAGGATCAAGATGTAAGGAAATGGGAACTGAGGAATTCTCATTCTTGAAGGTTAACAGTCATTGAGTAATCACAGTAAAATCTTCTAGATTCATCAGGGTGATCGGAAACACCTTTGTTATGCTTGAGGAGAACTAGACTTTGAGAGATGTTGTCCTTAATGGTTATTTGCAGTCTGCTTTAACTACCATTCTCCTGTACTGTCTGAAGCAAACTGGTCAGTCACAGTAATTTCCTCATTGTACCACCTGTGGAGCTTTGTTAACACACAAAAAAACCATGCAGGCAAGTGAAGTGATTTTTCAGATGCCATGAGTAAGCGTAACATAACAGTCATGCATAACAATTACCTCATGTTGTGATTCCATTGAATTTGTTTTCAGCTCCTGAAGTATTTTGCTTTTGGGGAAGGCTGACATCCTTATGAGAATGTGGAAGGGCAGCTATGCTTTGTCTATCATTTTATCTGTGCACAACTTGGAGAATTCTTTTTCATTCAAGCCGCTTATAAATAAATTTCCTTGTGTAGGTAATATTCCATGTGGAATGTGCCCACTGTGTTTAGGTACAGGGAATGTTACAGTCCGGGATGCTAAAGTTCCATGCCACCTTCCTGCAGAAGATGTCTGCTTTTTCTATTGTGGTATCTGTTCTCTTAGAATCTGTGACTGACTTTGATCATGGGCTTGATTTAAGTGTTAAGGTGTTGGGAGAAGTGGAAATGTTGGCGCCTGCACATTCCACAGTAACAGGTTCTCAGCAATGAGGTAGCTGTTCAGTAGCAATATTGCAGGCTTATAACACTGCCTTTACTTAGCATGTGTTGAATAAGGGCTGTTGCTTGGACATGTCCCAGTTTGTGGGGAGCAGCTAAATGCCAATGATAATAGGGCAGGGGCCAGCAAACTTTTTCAGCAGGGGCCGGTCCACTGTCCTTCAGACCTTGTGGGGGGCTGGGCTATATTTTGGGAAAAAAATAAACAAATTCCTATGCCCCACAAATAACCCAGAGGTGCATTTTAAATAAAAGCACACATTCTACTCATGTAAAAACATGCTGATTCCCAGACCGTCTGCAGGCCGGATTTAGAAGGCGACTGAGCCGGATCCGGCCCCTGGGCCTTAGTTTGCCTACCCATGTAATAGGGTATATCTATCCCTGAACAAAGGGTGGTTGTAATTGTGGCAGTAGCATGGGTTGAGGAAAGGCGCCTCTTGCTAAAGCAAGCAAAGAGACAAAATTATTGTCACAGCTTGGAAGTGTTTGTCCATAATGCCATGCAGTGTGTTGACTAGTGACTTTTCAGTGGTCTGGTTTTGCTAACCAGGAACTGTAAAGGCAGTAGAACTCATGATCTCCCCTGTCTTATTTGTTGGATTGGGTGGGAGATAGGGAAATGGATTTTCTTGCAAAACTTAAAACTTTGTTAGTGACTGCTCTAAGGGTTTGCAATCCCAGAGACAGCTGTAGTGGATGTCTGGTCATACTGCACTCCCACAGGCTTGTTGTGGTTGCAGAAGGGCAATTGCTACTGTTGTGAATATGCTAGCATTTCTGTTACTTCTTGTCTTTGTTGCATTCCACTTGCTCGAGTTCAATTTTTCACAAGTGTGCCTGTTTTTATTTATCTTTTCAGGTGCTGCTTATTGTCAGTTTATGGATATGCTGTTCCCTGGTTCTGTAACACTGAAGAAAGTAAAATTCCAGGCAAAGTTGGAACATGAATACATCCAAAACTACAAGGTCCTACAAGCAGGTTTTAAACGAATGGGTGTTGACAAAGTAAGCTCTTTTGTCTTGGAATGCACTTGCTTTGAATCACCTTTATGGAAAAATGCAGTTTTCAGGATGCTGGCTTAAAATATTCCTTTTCTTTCAGTCTTGGTGTTGCTTTTGTCCTAAATTGCTGGTCTTTTCTACTTATTCTTGGTAGCTGCCACTCATCAGGCAGTGTTCACTTGCTCAGTTTCTCATTAAAAGTTGATAAATCAGGGGTTCTGTCACCTAACTGTATCGGTCAGCCTAAACTGGGTGCATTTCTTCAGATAATGCTGAATGCCATCTGCAATCAACTAACCGTATCTTGTTCTCAGTTGCAGTTCTTGTCTTTTAAAGCTATTTCCTTGATTTGTACAAAAAAGATATATAAATAGAATAGTCATTGTTGAATTAAAACTCTAAGAGCACTGAATTAATGGAAAATTCCAAGCAGCAGCAGAATTACATTTCCCTGGACTACTATGCATGGACTAATAATTCATAGTCTTCTATAGAAGGGCAGAACATCCAAACTCTCCCTTTTTGCAACTTGTCAGACAAGTGCAAAAACACTTGTCAGCCTACAACAGCAAAACTGCCTCCGCTTGTCTTGAAGGTATCCTTGTCATAGTGTAGATTTAAGCGAAAGATCCCTGTGTGACTTGCCTGGAAGCAGTTGCTTTCCCTCAGTGGGAACCAGCCTTTGAGGCTACTTGCATGAAGCAAACATTCATGCAAGAGAGAGGGAAGGTGGTGGAGGGAAAGGAGGCTCTTTGGCTTGTAATGGGTGTAATCTTCGATAACTCCCTCTCTATGGAGGCGCAGATTACAGCTATAACAAAGGCGGCATTTTTCCATCTCCGCCAAGCTAAGCAGTTGGCTCCTTATCTCTCTCGCCCTGACCTAGCCACTGTGATCCACGCGACGGTCACCTCCAGACTGGATTATTGTAACTCGCTCTACGTGGGGCTGCCCTTGAGACTGACCCAGAAACTCCAGCGGGTGCAGAATGCCACGGCGAGACTCCTTACGGGGTCTTCGCTGCGAGATCATATCCATCCGGTATTATACCAGCTGCACTGGCTCCCGGTGGAGTACAGGATCAGGTTTAAGGTGCTGGTTCTAACCTTTAAAGCCCTATGCGGCCTAGGACCCTCGTACCTACGGGACCGCCTCTCCTGGTATGTCCCACAGAGAAATTTACGGTCTGCAAATAAAAACATCCTAAAGATCCCAGGCCACAGAGAGGTTAGGCTGGCCTCAACCAGAGCCAGGGCCTTCTCGGCCGCGGCTCCAATCTGGTGGAACGCTCTGTCACAAGAGACTAGGGCCCTGCAGGACCTGACATCCTTCCGCAGGGCCTGCAAGACAGAGCTGTTCCACCAGGCCTTCGGTCAGGGCGCAGCCTGACCCCCCTCCTCTGGCAATCAGCAATCTACACAGAATTTGCTTGATGGTTGCCATTAATTTGATTTTAATTTGATTTAATTAATTTTTATAATGAATGTTTTTAGAATGTCGGATTATTTTGATTGTTAGCCGCCCTGAGCCCAGCTTCGGCTGGGGAGGGCGGGATATAAATAAAATTTATTATTATTATTATTATTATTATTATTATGCCTATTTTTTGGTTGTAAAAGATGCTTCCCTCCACCAACCCAGCACACACATGGCTTCCAAAACTGTGTGTAAGAACAGATGCATTTTGATGCCCCACAGGAGGAAATTGGGGGGGAGAAAAGAGCACTTTGTAGCAGAGAAATGTCTGTGGGGGGAAAGCACCTTCCTCTAAGCTGCTTTTCCTTAGGAAAAAAAATCAGCTGTTGAGCTTTCATTAGGGCATGTGTGATATGCCAAGTAGGCCCCTTTTGTACTGATGAAAATAGCAATGGAAGACTGCTGGCTTCCCCATGAGGGCTGTGGATAGTTTGCACCATCGCAGCCCACCCTGACTCAGCCCACTACCAAAGGCTAAATGGTTCCATTTTCTAAAGATTTCTGGCACTTTTTCTTTTGTATCAGTTATGCAGAACATGAAAGGCTGTGTGCCAACCAACTCTGAAATGATTTGTGGCCTCAGGAGAAAATTCCAAATCCCCTTTCCTACCTCACTCTGTAAAAATCTGTTTTAACATTGTACTGTGTTTTTCCAGACATACACATAAACTATACCAGTATACAGACATACCTCGGGTTAAATATGCTTCAGCTTGAGCGTTTTCAGGTTACGCTCTGCAGCGACCCAGAAGTAACGGATTGCGTTACTTCTGGGTTTCGCCGCTCGCGCATCCACAGATGCTCAAAATGCCATTGCGTGCATGCACGGAAGCAGCGAAACGCACATGCGCAGTCACGTGTTACGTTCTACTCAGGATGCGAACGGGGCTCCGGAACGGATCCCGTTTGCATCTAGAGGTACCACTATACATGTGGAAAAGTAGCTATTGGGAACCTCTGGCCCACAGGCCTAATTAAACCCACCAGGCCATTTGGGGCCAGCCTTGCCCACTTGTCCGCTACGTGATGTCGTATGGTATTGAATTTGGTGCTTTACCCTGGTGTACTGCTTTCAGCCGCAGTTGGATTTGCTTGGGGCTAGACGGAAGAGGTGCAGAGACCTCTTTGGTGGGGAAAGAATAAGAGGTGGAGGAGAGTGCAGAGAGACTGTGGCTGATGGTGGTGGAGAGCAAGTCAGATTGAGTTTAATCATAATTTAAATTGCATTACAGTGGAACCTTGGGTTGCGAAAGTGATCCGTGCGGGAGGCACGTTCGCAACCCGCAGCGCCACGTCTGCGCACGGGGGGGTCGCGATTTGGCACTTCTGCACAAAGCGTGATTGCCGAAACCCGGAAGTAACCCGTTCCAGTACTTCCGGGTTTGGCGTGGTGCGCAACCCAAAAACGCATAACCTGAAGCGTGTGTAACCCAAGGTACCACTGTATTTTAAATTATCACTTTAGAATTACCAATTTACCTGACTTTAAAGCAGAAAAATGGCAGAATAGCATATTCAAACATGTACAGTGTGTATTGAAGACTGCGGGTAAGAGGCTGCCAGGGCTAGAAGAACATCAGACACAATTGTCGCATCACAATTTGTAAACTCTGAATGGGAGAGAATATTATAAAACCCGGCTTTCCTTGTTGTAACGTTATTTTGATATCGTTCCCGTGCTTGCTTCCTCATTGGCGTTCTGCATGCACTCCAGAGTTTGTTGGGATATGGCCTCTGTGCAGAAAACCTTGGGCCTACCTATTCTCCCCTGGCTCAACTTTCTGGAGGAATCTCTTGAACTGCAGCCGGCAAGTTCTGTCCACTCATCTCGGAAACATCTTGAGTGTGTTTTGTTTTTCCCATTGGACTAAATATACTCCCTCTCTCCCCTCAGATAATTCCTGTGGACAAATTAGTGAAAGGAAAATTCCAGGATAATTTTGAATTTGTTCAGTGGTTCAAAAAATTCTTTGATGCAAACTACGATGGGAAAGACTATGACCCTGTGGCAGCTCGGCAAGGCCAGGAGACGGCCCCAGCCCCTGCTCTTGTCGTGCCCCTGCTCAACAAACCCAAAAAGAATCTTAGCTCTACTGGCACAGGTAAGGCAAGCTCTTGACAAATCTGTCTGACCAGGCTAGCTTTGTGGTTCAGGGCTCTCATAATCGGATGCCTTCGCGTTGTGTGTTGGGTGAGGGACTTGCGGGATCCAGATTCTCTGTCTGCTTTTGCCCAGAGGCTGCTAGCAAGGAACCTGAGGATTGGGAGGCAGCCTGGAGTGGAAGTCTCTGTTGGAGGCAGAGACTTGCTGTTGTGCGCTCTGTCTCCGCATGCCTCTTGTGCCAGTATGAATACATAGCATGAGCATCCACGTGCCATCCAGGTCCACATCTGGAGATATGCTTAGCACTGAGAGGTGGTGCAGGGTTGTGCTTGTGTGAAGATGTGTTCACACTCTGGCGCTTGCACAGCCCTTTTAATGTATGCCTGCGAGTCATTGCTGAAATCCAGGCCGTTGTTGAAACTTGTCACTTCCTATATTTCACAAGGGTGTGCCGGTCTCCAGACAGGAAACAAACACCCTCTGCTTGAGACTGCCCTTTAATCCTGCTCCTCCCCAGCAGGAAGGGGATTGCCTTGTGTCTTACCTGTGACCAGGTGCTCCTAATCTGGTGGTATACTGTGTGATTCAGTTCAGCGTATAACAGCTAGAAATGCTTTCCTTTTGTAGATCACAGTTTTGTGGGAACTCAAGAACTGAAGGCAGCAAGAGTAGAGCGCCCTGCTTCCTTACAGAAAGCGGTTGTAAAGCCTGTGTTCGGTACTAAGCACTTCACAGGGAGATGACATTCTTTGAGGTTGTAGGGTTAAGGTGTTTTCCTGCACACGGGATGGTACACTTTGGGTGCTGTCTCACTTTAGTTGGCTAACATGTAGAGCACAGGTGTGTGTGTGGAATGGGCATTTTGGAGCTGCGGCTAATACCCTTCTGTGTTGCAGCTCCAGCGAGGCCCATGGTTGCACAGAGAACAACAGTGGCTAATAAAACTGGACCTGCGATGGTTAAAAAGGCTCCTGGAGGAATTGGGGAAGAAGAGTCGGCTGAACTGATCCAGCAGGTGGGCTTCCAGCAAGTAGGCTGCACCCCATCAGCAGAGGCTCACGGCATGGGTGGTCTTGACTCTCAAATGCACTGCAATGTGTTATCACAAAGTAACATGATTGTGGGAGAGATACCTTGGGAGTTTTCTGTGCTGATCACGTCTTTGTAATGGAGATGCGAACAGTATTGTTAGACATCAGGCCAGATTCAGCTAAGTGGTTGCGCTCCTAGAAGCCAGCACAAGTACTGCTAGTGCAACAGGACTCCCCTCCCCTTTGCCTCCACCCACATGCGCTCCCCAAATCTTCTTGGGAGGTTCAGGAAACCCCCCAGAATAGCACATGGGGGGAGAAGTAAGATTGTTCTACCTGACAAGCAAAAATGCCTTAGCATGACATTGAATTCCACCCATAATCTACATTCATGAGCTATAGACTCCAAATGTGTAGCGGAAGAGAGTTGTTGGCAGTGGTTATGTTGCCCAAATTGGTCTTGGTAAGTGGAACCACATGATATGGTGACTGCCTTGGCCGCTTTACAGATGTTGCTTTCAGTCTGGACCTTGGTGAAGTTATTTCCACGCCATTCTTACCACAAGAGCTGTGCTGAAAACTGCTGCTTAAACTCCCCACCCATTACATTGCACGCCATTCGTTCATCTAGCTTAAGAGGAGTACAGTGTTGCTTAAAACCTCAAAACAGACAAAGTTGTCTCTTACAGTTATTCACCCACAAATATCGCTTGCATTTCATTGGTAGAGCAGCATTGCAATGTATTCCTATGCACATCTACTTGGTAGCAAGCCCTATTGAGTTTAATGAGACTTAAGATTGCAGCCTTAAATGTGCAAGCCCTCCCCTTTGTTCCTTCTTGGGCACAAGCATTTTCTCTGTAAGAAGCACTGTGAATTGTTCTTTGGCAGATCAATGTATTAAAGATGACTGTGGAAGATTTGGAGAAGGAAAGAGACTTCTACTTCGGAAAACTGAGGAACATTGAGCTGATCTGTCAGGAGAATGAAGGAGAGAGTGACCCTGTTCTTCAAAGGATTGTGGAGATTCTTTATGCCACGGATGTAAGTATCTGGTGAATGCTTCCCCCAATTTCTGGCTTAGACATTCCAGATTATGCCTATGCTTGCTCCTGCAGCAGTGTTTGGGACACAGTTTAGTTAGGAAGATCCCTCCTGTGCAAACCCCTCTGAGAGAAGTTCAGCTCCTCAACCACTCAGAAGTATTCTTGTGCAGCTTTCACTGGTTTCAGTGGGGGGTTATTTAACTATTATTTTAAAATAATAATATACCACTTTCCATTTGAAAACCACAAAGTGGTATACAGCACAGTACAAAAATTACAAGACCAACACCTAAACAATAACCATGTAGATACTAAAACCCAAACAAACAGACTGGTGTTAATTGTTAGCAATGACTTGGGAATAAATGAGTTTTCAAAAGGTGCTAAAATGCTGTTCATATGAGCGCCCAGCATAATTCAGAAAGGAGGTGGTTCCGTGGAGTGGGTGCCACAACAGAAAAGGTGTCCTTCTCACACACTTTACAAAAAAGGCAAAGTGGCAAATGCAAAATGTGCAGGCTTTGCAGGGAAGCTTATGTAAGACTCTTGTTGTGTAGAACCCAAAGCCGGCCACTCATTAAGGATTCACTGTGTTGTCAGTTTGCAGTACAATGGTATACATGTCTGCCCAGGCTAGGCTCTGTTTTGGGGTTGGCCCTGGGGAAAAACAGGACTCTTGTGCCATTAGCAGCTGCATGGCAGGCAGATATTCAGTAGGTTAAACCTCTTTGAGTATGCAATTTTGAGGAAAGACCTACCAGCACAGTACTCTAATTTTATGTTACACCATGGCAGCCATTTTGTGACTGGTGCCCACAGTGCACTTAAAAAATCTCAGTGTGCCCACTGGTTTAGAAAGGTTGGCAACCCCTGTTCTAAGGGAAGGCGGCATCTTCCCTTTGCCCCTTGTTCCTTGCTGATTAATGCAGTGGTCTCTGCATCTCTGTTTTCCCTTTCAGGAAGGTTTTGTCATACCAGATGAAGGAGCGCCACCAGAGGAGCAAGAGGAGTATTAGTGGTCCACCGACTGTACCAGCAGAGCAGCAATAGCAGAATTCAAAAATCAGCTTTCCCCAATCATGTGCTTAAAATACTCCATTTTATTCTTTTCATAAGTAAAAAGTACCTCTTGAAGTGCACTTTGCGTAAGTTTTAATACTTCCCCCCCCTCCAGTGGGTTTAATTTGAGAGCTCTTTTCTCACTTTTGTAGCAGAGCAGTATTAACATCTAGTTGGTGTAATTTGGAAGCAAGGGGTTGAATATTTGGAGTTTGCAGAGTTGCTTGGTTGCTGGTAAGGCACTGATTTGTGGAGAGTTTGCTGTACTGTTTTTCTTTTCTTTTTGTGGGCTGTGGGGAGTATGTAGTGGAGCAATTTCAGGATTGACTTTTTCGCAGGAAGGTTGAGCAAATATGAAATGTGTTCTGCAATTAAAGAGATGCCTTAAGGGGGCTTAAAATGTGCTTCCAGATGCCAAATTGAAGTAATGTGATGAGAGATTTTGTGTGTTCTATATTGGGGTTTGAGCATCTGGCTTTCTTGTTTTGGAAGGACTTGCTTGGCGCCTCAAGTCAGTAAGGGCTCTGTAAGGGGTAATTAGAACAGCCCAATATCTATTCAGAGCTGCCCTCCTGATCACTGACTGTCGTAAGGGGGAAAGACTTTACTGTATGTAGCCTGTTGCAAGACTAGAATGCGTAAGATACGGATGTGCTTGAAGGCCTCTCGGTTTTGCTGTACTGTGGCCAATGGCATTGGTGTCTTCCAAACCAAAAAGGCTATCCCTTTTGAAACTCTTCACCTAATTTGCAGCCTGCATCCAGTCCCCTCCCTCACCCACCGCCTGCTTTTGTGTCTCTGGTCCATTGAATTTTGTGGGTCCTATTCCTCTCTGCGCCCCCTTCCTCCTCCTCTTCCAAGCCTGCTGACTAAACTGTATTGATTTGGGTAGTTTTGTTTTGCAGTGCTGCACTGAGGCCAGTCTTGATCTCCAGACTGTCTCTCTGTTTGTGTGTGTCCTCCTTGAGTTAGCCCCCCAACGTTTAAGCCTTTGCCAGTGCTCCTGACGGCTGGCAAAGAACACTGATTGGTGTGCATTAAATAGGAAATCCAAGATTGCAGAAAATACAGCGCTCAGATGAGTCTTGATTACAGTATTTCATGCTTGACCCCGTCCCTCTTATGTGGAGCAAATCCCGCCCACCTACCCCCCTGTCGATTGCTGCTCTTTGGGGAGGGCCCTCTTGAGATCTTGCCCCCAGCCACAGCTAAGACTGAGCCTCTGGGCTTGGTGTGCTCTTGTTCATTTGCTTCCAGTGGTTATGTGTTCTAAATGTGTGTAGAAAGCAAAGCATTTTATGGTAACTGTTGTGTAGTGCATGAATCCCTATGGAAATTCAGAGGAAGACCCAAATTCATCAAATGCCAAAAAAAGCAAGCCATTATTTAAAACATCAGAGGTGCTATTTCTCTTGTGGCCTTCTAGATACTTTGTGCCCTAAACCATATTCCACCCAGACTCCTCTTGACAGGGTTTTTTCTACTTTTAAACAGTTTCTAAATAAAGTTCTGTTATTTCAAGAATGCAACTGTCTGCTGGAGTGTCATGTTCTTGTGGGTCTGGTTCTGTTCTGGGCCCCCAAAGATCCCAGTTTCTTTGCTTGGAAGTTGCCCAGCATCAGATTGCTACTAAGGGCACCACACTGCAACCCTGTGGACACAATTTGTACCAGATTTGTGAAAGAACGTCTTGAGGATGAGCTTCAGCGTGTTCCTCCCGATATCCCTTGCTAGCAATAGGGTTGTTCAACAAAAGTTGCTGTGACTCTGTGTGCTTGCTCTGTGGCGGCTTGCTGCCCACGAACCACCGGGTTACCTTATTACTCATGTAGATAGTTCTGTCTGTGTGTTGCCAGTGTCTTTGACAAGCAGCCTCATGTAGAGGCAGTTGCTTGCTGTGATGTCTTATCACATGTTAAACTTTTTGAGTGCCTGCACAGATGGGCAATGGAGGCTGCTTGTTCCACGAGACAACTCTTCATTTATAACTGCCCAAGATACCTTCTCTGGTTCTGAAGACTACTATAAGAGTAACAGCTCTTTGCAAATGATACGTAGCGATCCACTGAAGTTAGCTGGCTGTTTTAAAATGACACACCAGATCTTTTTGCTGTTTGGCTTCCTGCACACGTGAAGGAAAATGTATTGTCTGCAAGGTATTGATGCTCTGATAGTAGGAGGCTCCACCTAGTTCATACCTAACTCACAAGGACAACATTATTCTTTTGGCTATTTGTGCCACAGGGTTGTCTTTGCTGAAGGGGGGTGGAGGGAGAGAGGCAGGTGGGTCAGTTTACCTGGTGAACTGTGATAATCTCAGCTGCTGTTCTAGAGATGATGCCTTTATGGCATCGTACAGTTGATGTTTGCTGTGTCGTCACCAGAATAAGATACCTAATCTGGCATGTAGCAGCTTCACGTGTAGAACTCCCACTTTCTGGCCAGAGAAGTGTTGAGATTTTAATGAGTTGCGTATAATATGTAAGAAGTCTTCATTGTCTCATCTGGACCAAGAACTGCCACAACCTCCCCTCCCAAAATGATAGTAAATCTGCTCTTCTGGTACAGTACCTGATGCAAAGTCCTCTCCTGCTGAAAGGATCCTTTCATTTGGGGGAAAATAAAAATGCAAGCAAGCCTGCCTTAATCTTGGCCTTTTTTGAAGACATGTGGAAGGCAGACTAAATAGAACAACCAAAAACTAAGACATGGACCTGTCTGTACCCCACAGCGTACGTCTGGTCTTGCAAGTGGGCTTGCAGGATACCTTTTCTTAACTCTTGTTGTTCGGTCTTGTCAACCTTCTTACTTGCAATGACAATTCTTACTGTAACTGTTCCAAGACTAAAATAAAACTACAAGCATTTCAATTAAAATATTGTCTTCACAGAATCGTGATTTCTCTGGCTGGGTAAAGATTTGTTTGAAACTTGCAGTGTTCAAAGCAGTTTACAGATCGTCACGCATACAACCCTGAAGTAGGTTGTAAATGTTTCCACTCCAGGAATGGAGAGGATTTGGCCATCCTGTTCACAGTGGCAGAAAGCTAACAGCCAAGTCATGGCCCTTCCTAATGCCAGAGACTTGAGAACTGGCTCAAAGGTACTCACTTGCTACCATGATACCCAGTGATTAAATGGGATCTCCCTAAACTAACAGGCCATTAGTCAGTTCCCTTTCCCCAGCTTTCAAATGGACACAGTACTATCGAATTGGAACACACTTTATTGAGAGTAAGCCTCCTAGACCACAGTGGAACATGCATAGCCTTTTTTCCCTTGCAGCTTGCTATTCTCCTACTTGTTTTGGCTATCTAGGATTGACACACCTCCATTTAAGAGAGTGAAATGAAGGCACTGCATAAAAATGCAGTGCTTTTAGAATTGAAGCCCAGTGCTGGAGAAAAGCCCATGCAATAATAGCCTCTGGGAATTTGACATGCTTCCCTTTTTTGGGCTGCACCCCACCCTCCTCTGTTGTGGCTGTGATAGTATTCAAGCCAAGGCAGCCTTCAGAGGTAAACACAATGTGGTACAGGGATGCCCTCACTTAGAGCGCAGGACATCATGAAGTTGCCCCATGAGCATCTCAATCTGTCCCGCACATCCTTGGGGGAACAGAATGCACTTACAGAATCCTACCTATTTCGAAAGGACAGGACTCTACCTGCTCAGGTGTACACTCAATAGTTGGGCTCCATGGTCAACATCTGGACAAGCAACGTTCAAGTTTAGCTAATACGTGGTTTGCAGTCATCCAGGGCAAAGTTCTTCCAGCTGTGATTTCCTAAATAAACGCTCTGCAAAATAAAAAGGGACCTGCAGTTTGGGAAGTAGGTTTTGGTTGTCCCCGTCTACGGAACGTCCACATTTCCCTGCATAATGTGGCAAAGCCGTTTAAAGACTGGAAGAATTCATGGGGACACAAAGTCATTGTGGTGCAGCACTTGAGTGTTTGACTAGAACCTCAACAGGGGTGGTTGGTAGTCAACTAAGTTTTACTCAGGATAGACCCAAAGAAATTAACGAACCCCACAAAGTTGGGTCTATTAATTTCAATAGGTCTATACTGAGCAGAAATTGAATATCACTAGCAACTGGTATTTGACAGTGGAGGTTAGAGCAAAGCCATTCTGCCTAGTAGTTGCTGATAGCTACTGGAATATTTTTTGCTGTTTTCAGGTTAAGCCCTGCTAAGGCATCTAACACGCACACACACACACACACCCCAACGTCCCCCAAACCTACCACAACATGGAACCACAATCTGTACTAAAACATCTGAGCAATACTCTGACTGTGGTTCCTCTTCTTTCTGTGTCCCTTTTATAATTTGCAAATAACACTTACATTTTTGTGCCCCAGCTCTGATTTCACCTGCTTTCCTTAGTCGTCTTGTTTTCCTGAGTGCTTCGGAAGATCATTTCCAACTGGGCTGCTGCATCTCTGCCCCTCTCCCTATGCACGTCCATATGCCCCAAATATCACCTCTCATTTCTGTTTACCAGGAGCTACTCCCCTCTGAAGAAGACACCTACACCACCTCAAAGCCTCCGTTGTAAGCATAATTTTTGGGGTAAATTCCAGCCTGCCTTTGCCTGTTACCCCTGCACATTCCCTGTCTATTCTGTTCATTTACTAGTCCTTGAACTCCCACCTCCCACCCTCATCTCAAACCAATATTTTAAGTGCATGCTTAGCAGAGAGAATTCTAGGCCCCGGCTGTCTCTTCCTGAAGTTCAGTGAAATGAGGTAATCATTCTGAAGCATGACATCACAGTTGAGTTTATTGGCACTCAAGCAGCTGAATCCTTGCAAGTTGATTGCAGAGTCCTGCAGAGGTTGGATACTAAGCAAGCGGACTGCTGAGCTCTTTGCTGAAGATGGAGGGCAATAGGTATGAAGATAGCAGCACGGAGAGGCCCACAAGTTCCCTGCTGAGCACACCCCGGAAACTCAGCGTCCACCCCTCCGTGAGCTGGTGAGTGTTGGGGCAGGGCCACCGGATCTTTCCCTTAATGTGTCTGTCTGCTCCCAACTTCCTGCTTGTGCACCAAGCAGAAATGCAAATTCACATTAAATCAGAAAATGCTTATGCATTTATTGAAAGGCTCTCCCCTCCCCTTCCAACGCCTGCCTATGTGTGCATGGAGAATGTGCTCTGTGCTTAAGAAGCCTCCCCACCCACTAGACCCAGCTGGCTGGTGGCAGTCCTAAATGTGGATTGTAGGCTCTTTGGAGGCAGGGTCCTCTCCACTGCTTGTTTGTTACCCTCTCTGAAGCTCACTGGTAGATAATAAGGTGTTCCTGTGTATTATAATCACTCCCTGTTTACCTGCCCTCTCTCCCTGATCGAGCTGGGATAGAATGGCTCAGGCAATCCCTGAGATATTCTGCATCTCAATTATTCAGGGCTTTATAAATTAAGACAAGGGTATTGACAAGCTGGAAGGTGTGCAGAGGAGGGCAGCCAAGATGATCAAGGGTCTGGAAACCAAGCCTTGTGAGGAGCAGTTGAAGGAACTGGGTATGTTTAGCTTGGAAAGGAGGAGATATGATAAAAGGTAAAGGCACCCTTGACCATTAGGTCCAGTCATGGACGACTCTGGGGTTGCGCGCTCATCTCGCTCTATAGCCAAGGGAGCCGACGTTTGTCCGCAGACAGCTTCCGGGTCATGTGGCCATCATGACTAAGCCGCTTCTGGCGAACCAGAGCAGTGCACGGAAACGCCGTTTACCTTCCCACTGGAGCGGTACCTATTTATCTACTTGCACTTTGACGTGCTTTCGAACTGCTAGGTGGGCAGGAGCAGGAATTGAGCAACGGGAGCTCACCCCATCGACTTTCGAACCGCCGACCTTCTGATCGGCAAGCCATAGGCTCAGTGGTTTACACCCGTCTGGAAAAGAGGAGATATGATAGCCATCTTCAAATATCTCAAAGATTGTCACATGGAAGAGGGAGCATGCTTGTTTTCTCCTGCTCTGGAAGGTAGGACTCGAACCCATGGCTTCAAATTGCAGGAAAGGAGATTCCAGCTAGACATACAGAAAAAACTTTCTGGCAATCAGAGCTGTTTGACAGTGGAGTGGTCTCCCTTGGGAGGCTGTGAAATCTCCTTCCTTGGAGACTTTTAGGCAGAGGTCGGATGGCTGTCTGCCATAGATGCTTTAGCTGAGATTCCTGCCTTGCAAGGACTTGGACTAAATGACTCCTGCGGTTCCTTCCAATTCTACAATTCTATGATACTATCATTCTGTGAACCTGGCTTGGTAGTCGATTGGCAGCTGCTTTAACAACGGTGCCACATGTTTCTGACCAGGAGCTCTCACTTCTGTGCCAGCTGGAGCTTCTGAACCAGGCCCAAGGGCAGCCCCACGGAGAGCACATTACAGTAGTCTAGCCTTGAGGTTACCAATGCATGGACTTCAGTGGTCAGGCTATGCCTGTCTGGGAACGGCCATAGTCGGCGAACCAGACAAAGCTGATAAAAGGCAGTCCTAGCTGAGAGGAAACTTGGGCCTCTAGCAACAAAGATGTTTCCAGGAGTATCTCTAAGCTATGCATTTGCTCCTTCAGGTAACATCAATTTTCTAAATGTGGGAATGACCCATCCAAAGAGCCTCTGGGATTCCCTTGCAGAGGGAGCAGCTGCCAGTCAGACCAGGTGATACAGTGGGCTTGATGGGCCACGGATGCTGGGCACAGACATGATATGTGAAAGCACATGTGTGTGTGTGTGTCATGACAGCTGATGCCTCAACTCTTTCAGCAGCAATGGCTCCTCAATGCACCCTTTGAGTCTGACTACAGGGGAAGGAAGGCAACATCCTGCAAAACAGAGCCTGCAAAAGTCTGGCTGTAGCATGGCATCTCTTAAAACAGCTTTCATAAGCAGTTCATCTTTTGGTGTCCAGGTGTTGTTGGACTCCAGTTCCCATCAGCCTCAGCTAGCCCAGGCAATGGTTGGGGGTTCTGGGAGTTGTAGTTCCAACAGCATTTGGAGAGCGCCATCTTGGCTACCTTACATGATTGATTGAAGGCAGCATCCTGAGTGTGTGTGTCAGGCAGAACTGAGACCCTGACCTGCTTTGCCTTCTCAAGGTTGTCGCATCCTGTGCGTTCAGCCAGCTGTCTGCCAACCTGGTGCCCTCCAGATGTTGCCCGAGTGCAACTCTCATCAGTCCCAAGCCGATGCAGCTGTACTTATGGGACTTGTGTTGTAAACAAAAATTGCCCTTTTCCCTTATGGGGTATCCAAGAGCCCATATAGAGTCCTTACATAGGTTCCCTATTGGTAGGAGAAAATATCAGAGGCCAACCAGAGAATATTGAGAAGCAAAGCAGCTAGGAAGCCTGATCTTTATCGATCTGTTGCAACAGCGTGCTCCCCTCACACGCAGGAGAGAGGAGGAACCCAGAAAAATGGCGCTCAAGGCCTTATAAAGACTTTTGAAATTCCCACCCTGTAGATCAAGACCAACTCCAGAAACATCACACATACATCACAGAAGGGGTGTAACCTAAGACCACCCCTCAGATACATCATACCTACATCACAGAAAAGGCGGTCTTAAAACAGAAATTTGAATGTTGTTTTTCTCCTGTCCTTGTTTATCTCCTGTCTGGCAGGTTACTTGATTGGATTGCCTGGGTAGCCTGGCCCATCTTCACCCTATTCATATCTTAAATGTGCCCTTAAGACAGGATTTGTGAGGAAAGAGACAATGGGAGGTTTCCCACTTTGACCTTGCAGAGAAAACATTGGCTCAGTTTAGGAATCAAAATGGTTCCAGGTTGGTCTTCCTGTGCTGATCTGTGTATGTGATTGGTTGGTACACTTATGAACATTACCATATACCTAAGACCATAAAATTCCTATCACAGTTGCAGTCTCACAAGAGCCAGGTGAACATTGGACCCTGAGCAGCAAGCACATCCAAGATGACATAGATTCCCTGGAAAGCAGCTATTTATTTATAATTTGTTTTACAAATTTATAAACTGCTTCACAGCCTGTGGCCATCAAAGCAGTATATAGCAGGATAAAAACAAGGTTATGAATCCTTTAAAATTTAGATTTAGATTTAAATTTAAATTTAGATAAAAAATAAAGATTTAACAAGTTAGCCCCCACCCACCACAGGGAGGAGAGGGCTGTCAATGGCAAGCCAAAGAAACCAACAGGTGCAGCTTCTCCCATCTGCTGCACTTCCAAGCTGTGCAACGCTTCACCTGTTGAACCTCTGCCCATCAAAGACTTTGCTGAATGTGCTCGGAGGTCTGTGTAGCCTGTCAGGCCCCTTTGGAAAACACAGCCCTGCCCAAGGAACAGGATGCAGCCTATGCCTTAAAGAGAGCGTGGTTTATTTTCAATGCTGTGCTAAGTAAGCGTCCTATGTGCAATGAGACTCCCTCCTCCTCCTCCTTTTGTGCCCCCCGAATCTGTTCTGGAGTTACCCCCAGATTTGTGGAGGGCCTGGGTTGCTCACACATGGGGAGGAGCAGGGTTGTGTATGTGTGAGTTTTGTTGAGTGAGTGGACAGGAGACATAAAATACAGTGAACACTCGAGTTGCAAAAGTGATCCGTGCAGGAGGCACGTTCGCAACCTGCAGCGTCCGCAACCCGCAACGCCACGTCTGCACATGCGCGGGTTGCGATCCGGCGCTTCTGTGAATGTGCAAAGCGCCGAAACCCGTTCTGGTACTTCCGGGTTTCGGCGCGTCCGTAACCCGAAAAAACGCAACCTGAAGCATCTGTAACCTGAGATATGACTGTACAGGTACCTCACTTTTCTGCCGTCTCCATTGCCGAACGTTTCGGTTTCCGAACTCCGGAAACCTGGAAGTAAATGCTTCCGTTTTCAAACGCACCTTGGAAGTCGAACAGCTTCCACTGCGTGTATCTGTTGTTTTTCACAATTTTCACGACTGAATTAGCAGACTGCCCTTTGCACCTCGGTTTTTGAACGTTTCTGAAGTCGGAAAGGTCTTCTGGAAAGGGATTACATTCAAAAACCAAGGTACCACTGTACTTATCTATGCAGCACATAATTGTGGAACTCCCTCCTGCAGAAGGCAGTGAGGGCCACTAGCCTTGATGAGGATTAGACCAATTCACAGAGGAAAGGGCTATCAATGGCTACTTGCCATGAAAGCTGTTTTCTTCCCTCCTCGGCTGGAGGCAGCAGCGCTTCTGGATCCCCATTGCTGGAAACCACAGGAGAGGAGAGTTGCTCTTGTGTTCAGATCCTGCTGGGGTGTGTGTGTTTCCCTTTGGGTCCTCTGGTTGGGCCCTGTGAGAATAGGACGCTGGAGTAGACAGGCTGCTGGCCTGATCCAGCAGATGCTCAGAGATTGGGAGGGGCCTTTGATCAACAGATGGGAGCAGATCATTGGCATGAGCCAGCGAATGCTCTTTGTATGTTGAATTCTGGTGCTGGAGGAGACTCTTGAGAGTCCCATGGACTGCAAGAAGATCAAACCTCTCCATTCTGAAGGAAATCAGCCCTGAGTGCTCACTGGAAGGACAGATCGTGAAGCTGAGGCTCCAAGACTTTGGCCACCTCATGAGAAGAGAAGACTCCTTGGAAAAGACCCTGATGCTGGGAAAGATGGAGGGCACAAGGAGAAGGGGAAGACAGAGGACGAGATGGTTGGACAGTGTTCTCGAAGCTACCAGCATGAGTTTGACCAAACTGTGGGAGGCAGTGGAAGACAGGAGGGCCTGGCGTGCTCTTGTCCAGGGGGTCACAAAGAGGCGGACACGACTAAACAACAACATGTAGACTGGGATAGCTCATTCACTGGAGACACTTGCTCTCGAGGTCATGAGTTTGAGCCCCATGCTGGGCAAAAGATGCCTGCATTTGGGGTGGGGTGGGACTAGATGACCCTCGGGGTCCCTTCCAACTCTACAGTTCCATGTTTAAAAGGAGCAGGGTGAGGGATTGCAGTCAAGAAACCAGGGAGCTGGCATAGTAATCAGTGCTTGTATCTGGAGTCTATGGAGCCTGGCTTTGCCCGCTGCTCCTTCTGGCAAGAACCCAATAGTTTCAGGCTCCCTGACCCGCTTAGCAGGCAATGCCAGGGACGGAGCCCCCTCTTTTGCCATGCAGAGCTGCTGTTTGCCTGCTGAGCTTTGGCCCCATCCAAGCCGCTTGCCCTTGGGGATTGCAGCCTCCTGGAATACCCAAAGGAGGGGCAGGTGGATCTCAGGGGCGGGGCCTGGGAGGGGGGGACGGAACCTGGAGTTTACCGGCTTTTCAGATCTCTGGCAGAAAACAGTTTTACTGGCCAGAGCAGAGCGGCAAGTGCTGGCTCGTGCTGGCGATCCTACGTCCCTGTGGGCAGTAGTGAACGCCGTTAGAAAAAAAATCAGTTTCAGATTAATCGCTGGGCACCCATAAGCATCTCCCAGAATTTTGCAGATCTGCACAGATTGCGGCTGTAGCATCCTGAAGGTCCGGAGCTGAACCGAAAGGTACCACTTCTTGCTCCAGTTGATGCAAGCTTGTGCACACAAATGCTTTTAAAGGTTCTTCGTTTTCAAGCATCTGCTTCTGCCTTCTTTTTCCTGCCAACCCTGTGGGTTAAACCACAGAGCCTAGGGCTTGCCGATCAGAAGGTCGGCGGTTCGAATCCCCGTGACGGGGTGAGCTCCTGTTGCTCAGTCCCAGCTCCTGCCCACCTAGCAGTTCAAAAGCACGTCAAAGTGCAAGTAGATAAATAGGTACCACTCCGGCGGGAAGGTAAACGGCGTTTCCGTGCGCTGCTCTGATTCGCCAGAAGTGGCTTAGTCATGCTGGCCACATGACCCGGAAGCTGTATGCCGGCTCCCTCGGCCAATAAAGCGAGATGAGTGCCGCAACCCCAGAGTCGTCTGTGACTGGACCTAACGGTCAGGGGTACCTTTACCTTAACCTCTCGCCCATCTTCTGTGGAGCAGCAATGAGCTACTCCAGGCCTTGCTTTCACTGCATACCTGCCTCTGCTTGGCATGTTGTTGTTTAATCGTGTCCGACTCTTCGTGACCCCCTGGACCAGAGCAGCCAGGCACTCCTGTCTTCCACCGCCTCCCACAGTTTGGTCAAACTCATGTTTGTAGCTTCGAGAACACTGTCCCACCATCTCGTCCTCCGTCGTCCCCTTCTCCTTGTGCCCTCCATCTTTCCCAACATCAGGGTCTTTTCCAGGGAGTCTTCTCTTCTCATGAGGTGGCCAAAGTCTTGGAGCCTCAGCTTCACGATCTGTCCTTCCAGTGAGCACTCAGGGCTGATTTCCTTCAGAATGGAGAGGTTGGATCTTCTTGCAGTCCATGGGACTCTCAAGAGTCTCCTCCAGCACCAGAATTCAAAAGCATCAATTCTTCAGCGATCAGCCTTCTTTATGGTCCAGCTCTCACTTCCACACATCACTACTGGGAAAACCATCCCTGTCCCCATTGCCACCTGCCTGCTCTCTAGCCTCCCGGCAGCCTCATCTTTGAGGCAGCACAGGTTGCCAACTTTATTTCCCAGCTTCCGCTCCTGTGCCTTTGATCAGCTGCTGTTGACAGGCAACTGTGTCAATCTCTCGTATTAATTTTAAGGAGGGTTATTTGCCATGGGATCATAATGAAACAGGGATTGGTGCTTCTCTTGCAAGCTGGGAAAAGCCCCACTTGCTGATTTCTGTTGATCAAGCTGTTCTTCAAGGCACAGGAGGAGGCCTTTCTCAGGTCATTTGGCAACCTTTCCCCTCAAAATTCCCATTGTCCTAGGCATGTTTTGCAATAATGAATTTCATTTGCGCGAGCAGTTTTTGAGCTCTGGGCGCAGTGCTGCGCCTAAGATTTCAGATTAAAACTGTCACGTGGAAGGAAAGGAGGACCTTTTTCTGCCTCCCCACTTCCAGCTACTTTCTGAAGACTGGAGAAGAGACCCTCTTAAGAATATTAAGGGGTTAGGCAGGGAAAGGACTAGACCATGTAAAAAATGAACATAATATTTTATCTGCAGTTAATTCATTTTCAGCTTTGCATTCTTGTTATTAAAAAGTGCGCCTAGACATTCCGTCGTTGTGCCCATAACCTCGGTTTAAGATGCCATAAAGCTGTTAGCTAAGTGTGAGCTTCCTGGTTGAGTGACCATTACCCATTTTACAGAAGGAAGCACTGAGGCAGAGCACGAGGAACACACCCAAGACCCTCCTTAAATCTCAGAGAAGCTGAAAGCCCACAGCCTTGAATCCATCCAAAGGAGTGGGGACCTCGTCTTTCAAATACTTAAAAGTGCTCATTGGTTTCGCTTTCTTTCCAATATTTTTAGGGGAGGCCTCGAATTTGAGAAAGACCCTGCCACTCAGCAGCTTCCTCCGGCACCAGCTCCCGCCCCAGTAAGTATGAGTTGGGAAGATGTACTGTTGTTTATTTATGCATCTGTCAAAAGTCGTATGTACGTATGCCATGAAAATATATAAAAGCGGTTTACAGCAAGCTGTAATCTGGGATATCTGAGCCCCCTCTGTCAGGCCTTCTCTGGCCATGCTTTATAGAACTGTAGAGTTAGAAGAGTCATCTAGTCCAACCCCCTGCAATTCAGGAATCTTGCCAACAGCTGTCCCTGCGTGAGCTCGAACCATCAACCTTCTGCTTTACAGCCAGTGCTTTCCCCTGGCTGCAAAGTGACCTTGAACTGTGAAGATGCTTCTTAACTTACCTAGATGGAGATTTGTGTGCAGAAACCTCTGGAATTTAAGTGGCTTGAACTTGGCCGGTTGCGCAAATGCAAGAGCCCCGTCCACATTTTGCCCCTGGGCCGCCCACCACCAATGTGCGGCCCCTGGAAGGTTTGACTGTGAGCAAATGTGGCTCTTGGCTCTGATACAGATATGTACCTTGCCCATGCCTGTAGTGATTAAACCACTCTCCATCGTATGTGTCTCCATTTACATTTTAGTAAAAGCCACTTCCATGTCATTGGTCCTCCACCCACCCTCCATCATATCGGTATCCATCTGGATAATAAAAGATGCCTTGGCCATGTTTTTCATTCTCAAAATATTCTCCTATGTAGCGTGCACCATTCTTGAATCTGTACAATCCCTGAAAGATATACATTATAGAGACTTCTTGTTCATGCTCTGGTTGTTTTACTAAAGCATATATATTATGGTGAGAGCTGGAGCATAAAGAAGGCTGATCGCCGTAGAATTGATGCTTTTGAATTGTGGTGCTGGAGGAGACTCTTGAGAGTCCCATGGACTGCAAGAAGATCAAACCGATCCATTCTGAAGGAAATCAGCCCTGAGTGCTCACTGGAAGGACAGATCCTGAAGCTGAGGCTCCAATTCTTTGGCCACCTCATGAGAAGAGAAGACTCCCTGGAAAAGACCCTGATGTTGGGAAAGATGGGGGGGGGGCGCAAGGAGAAGGGGACGACAGAGGACGAGATGGTTGGACAGTGTTCTTGAAGCTACCAGCATGAGTTTGACCAAACTGCGGGAGGCAGTGGAAGACAGAAGTGCCTGGCGTGTTCTGGTCCATGGCGTCACGAAGAGCCGGACACGACTAAACGACTAAACAACAACAATTATACTGACTGATGGGGGAACGAGGGCAGTTGCAGTTTCTGCTTGTTTAGTGTATATTGGCCATTTTCATAATATATAGGTAAAGGTAAAGGGACCCCTGACCATAAGGTCCAGTCATGACCGACTCTGGGGTTGCGGCGCTCATCTCGCTCTATAGGCCAAGGGAGCCAGCGTACAGCTTCTGGGTCATGTGGCCAGCATGACTAAGCCGCTTCTGGCAAACCAGAGCAGCGCACGGAAACGCCGTTTACCTTCCCGCCGGAGCGGTACCTATTTATCTACTTGCACTTTGACGTGCTTTCGAGCTGCTAGGTTGGCAGGAGCAGGGACCGAGCAATGGGAGCTCACCCCGTTGTGGGGATTCGAACCGCCGACCTTCTGATCGGCAAGCCCTAGGCTCTGTTGGTTAACCCACAGCGCCACCCGCATCCCTTATTATACATAAAAGACCTTAATTTTTTTATTTCACTTCCAAAACCTTTTAACAAAAGAAAGGGCATTCCCACCAAACGTGAAGAAATGGACCAATGACTTAGGGAAATGGCAGGTAGCTCAGGCCCTTTCTTCAAAGGGGGTGCAGAGTAATTCTGGCGTTTTCGGTGATGGACTTACCCCTGTCTTCCTTCCTCCCAGCCCAGGCTTCCTGGTATCCTGAGCAAGTTGGGCCCGGTGTGCTCATCCCACAGGCAACTGATGAAGGCTGCCGGCTTGTACGACGAGTCTCGCACCAAGCAGGTGGAGGACCAGATCAACTATGACCACTTGCGGAAGCTGGAGCGCATGTTCCGCGAGGCGGACATTGATGGCGGAGGAGGTAAGGCTACTTTCTTTGGCTCCTTTCAAACTTACACACCATTTTTTAAAAAAAATATATATATTCATTTTTCTTTTTCATTCATTACATACATCTCAAAAGAGGGAAAGAGGGGGGAATGTTTGATTTGGTCTGTGATTTTTTTATATATATTTCTGTATTTTTATTTCTTTTTTTTACTTCTTGTTTCTTCTGTGTTTTTTGTATTTCTTTGGCTTTTGGAAAATAAAAAATAAGTAAGTAAGTAATAAATACAGTGGTACCTCGGGTTACACATGCTTCAGGTTACAGACTCTGCTAACCCAGAAATAGTGCTTCAGGTTAAGAACTTTGCTTCAGGATGAGAACAGAAATCGTGCTCCGGTGGCACAGCAGCAGTGGGAGGCCCCATTAGCTAAAGTGGTGCTTCAGGTTAAGAACAGTTTCAGGTTAAGAACGGACCTCCAGAACGAATTAAGTACTTAACCCGAGGTACCACTGTAATAACATGTATACTACTACTACTACTAATAATACACCAACACCTCAAAGCGATTTACAAAAAGGCAACACAGAAAAACCCTGAGAAAGATTTACAGCAGTGCTTTAAAACTTACAAGAAGTAAGATGGATTAAATTCAGCCGCCCTCCAAGCTTCCAGGCGGAGTCCTTTCCCCTGGGGAGGCTGAGGATCTGGTCCTTCTGTAGGCAAGGCAGGTGTCCTACCAGCACTGGGGGCTTTTCCCTCAGGATCCTCCGTTTCTTGGTGTCCCTTCTGCTTGCAGAGTAACGTTCTGTGCCTGGGGAGGGGAGCTCTTATTATTCTTATTTAAATGATTTCTTCATTCGATTTAAAAAAAAATGTAAACATATTACAAACATCAGTTCAAAATCCAAATATTGAGAGTGCTTTGAATCTCCTGACTCCACCTGCGCAATCCCTTTCATGGCTCCTAATGTTAATATTTACAATTGCATATCCAAACTTTTATCCTTCTAAATCACCCATACTTTCCGTTACTATACAAGTGTGGTTAGAATCCTGCTAATGCTTTAACCTGCTTGCAGTGGTCTCGTAAGTAAATAATAATAATAATAATAATAATAATAATAATAATAATAATAATAATATTTTATTTATACCCCGCCCTCCCCGGCCTGATCCAGGCTCAGGGCTGCTAACAACCAATAAAATCACAGTAAAAAACGTGATAGGGAAAAAAACACCAATTTCAAGTCAAGTCAAGTAACCTTTATTGGCATCACATAAGAACATTCAGAATACATTCAGAATAGATAGGCCAGTGCGATCTCGTTGCCACCCCAACGGCACAATTTAAAATACAGGTTAAAATGCAATTTAAAATGCAATTTAAAATGCAGCCTCATTTTAAAAGTAGCCAATAAATCAAGACCATGAGGGGAGGGATAAATTTTCCCCAATCTTTTTTTTTTAAAGTTCTTGTCTTCTTCATTTCTGAGCTTCCCGGTTAATTGTGCCATTTCGGCATAGTCCATCATCTTGGTTTGCCATTCTTCCCGTGTTTTATTGAAGTTTTTATTAGACAAACAGATTCTTAAGATACATACAATACCAACAAAATAGCATTCACTATGTTATAAAGATTATAGAGAATATAAATATACAGTGGACGCTTGGGCTGTGAACGTGATCCGTGCGGGATGCACGTTTGCAACCCGCAGTGTTTGCAACCGCAGCGGCGCATCTGCGCATGTACGGGTTGCAATTCGGCGTTTCTGTGCAAAGCACGATTTAGCGCTTCTGCGCATGCGCGACCCCCGAAACCCGGAAGTAACCCGTTCCAATACTTCCAGGTTTTGGCGGGTCTGCAACCCAAAAAAACGCAACCTGAAGCGTCTGTAACCCGAGGTATGACTGTAAAATGAAAAGAACGGAAAAGAACAAAGAAAAAACAAAGAGAAAGAAGAAGAATGAAAGTGTGAATAAAGGCATAATGATATCCACTATTTGAATCAGCAAGAAAAAAAAACCTTCCGACTATACCCCCTGTACTAATTTACAATTAAACTATTATTTACACCGTTGCTTTCCTGCCTTTCAGGTCTGGACATGGAAGAATTCCGCAGCGCCATGAAGAAGATCATGGGAGACGTTTCCGATGAAGACATTGACGTGATTTTCATGAAGGTGGACACCAACTGTGACGGCGCCGTGGACTGGGCAAGTGCCGGCTTGCATTTGTTCTGCAATGTTTTGAGAAGCCGTTCTGCATAACTCATGTGGTTTTGGCTGGCACAGGTGGGGCGAGGAGTTATTGCAGGGCACAGATGCCCAGCCCTCCCTGAGAAATCTGACTTGGCCACCCTCTGGCTTCTGGTCTTCGCGCTGTAAAGAATATCATCGCCGCCCTCAGGGCTAGAAACTCGCTCTGCTGTTTTTAAATGGTAGCTCAGATTCCCGGGATGCTGAATGGCACGCCCTGGGCTTTTCCTGTGCTCCTGTTGTAAACAAAAATTGCCTTTTCCCCTTATGGGGTATCCAAGAGGCCATATAGAGTCCTTACATAGGTTCCCTGTTGGTAGGAGAGAATAACAGAGGCCAACCAGAGAATATTGAGAAGCAAAGCAGCTAGTAAGCTTGATCTTTATTGATATGTTGCAACAGGGTGCTCCCCTCACTCGCAGGAAAGGAGGAGGACCCAGAAAAATAGGGTGCAAGGCCTTATAAAGACTTTTGAAATTCCCACCCTGTAGATCAAGACCACCCCCAGAAACATACATACATCACAGAAGGGGTGTAGCCCATGACCACCCCTGAGATACATCACACCTACATCCTAGAAAAGGCGGTCTAAAGAGAAATTTAAATGTTGTTTATCTCTTGTCCTTGTTTATCTCCTGTCTGGCAGGTTACTTGATTGGATTTCCTGGGTAGCCTGGCTAGTCTTTTGTCGTGATAAATACTTAGTTCCTGGGCCAGGTCACAGGCTCACACTCTATTCCAACACAGACATATCCTTAAGACAGGATTTGTGAAGGAAAAGACAATGGGGAGGCTTTTCCATTTTGACCTTGCAGAAAAAAGATTTGGTCAGTTTAGGAATCAAATTGGTTCCAGGTTGGCCTTCCTGTGCTGATCTATGTATGTGCTTGGCTGGTACACTTACCATATATCTAAGACCATAAAATTCCTATTACACTCCTCAGCATCCTATAAATGGGTTGCTTGCTCTGTACTGGGTCCAAAGCTGAGGCTAATGGAGAAGCAAGATCTGTCTGAGAGGGCTCAATGTCGTGAGCCCCCCCATCACAGAATCATAGAATTGTAATTGTTGAATGGGACCCGAGGGTCATCTAGTCCAACCCCCTGCAATGCAGGGATCTCAGCTAAAGCTCCATGACAGGTGGCCATCCATCCTCTGCTTAAAAACCTCCAAGGAAGGAGAGCCCACAACCTTCTGTTCCACAGTCAATTAGCTCTTGACATCAGAAGGTTATTCCTGATGTTCTGTCGGAATCTCCTTTCTTGCAACTTGAAGCGGTTGGTTCAAGTCCTACTGTCCAGAGCAGGAGAAAACTGTCGACATGTAGAGGGTTGGGAGGCCAGCTGGCAAGCCCCAGCTGTACCGTCTTCTTCCATTGACCCAAGCTCCGATGTAAATCAGTGACCTGGGCTTCAAAGCCAGGGCACTATCAGCAGAGAGAACTGCACACACAGAATAGGCGTGAGGCTTGTGGAAGCATACTACAACTACAGATTTATTAATCATAAATCAGGACAAAGAAACATGTCGTCTCTCTCTCATGTCGTCTCATGGAGAACGGGAAAAGCAAAAGCTATACACAACAGAAGTTCCCAGCATACTGTGCTGGAATGTAAACAGACATGTGACACGCAACAATTCCACACGTCTGTTCCTTAAGGTGGAATGGAAATCTCAGCAAAAACAAGCCTGTTCCCATCCTATGCTCAGGTTCCGTCTATGTGCAAATACTTTAACAATCATGAAGACTCCACATGCTCCTAAAGCAGGATTTCCCAAACTTGGGTCTCCAGCTGTTTTGGGACTACAGTTCCCATCATCCCTGACATGCTGGCTAGGGATGATGGGAATTGTAGTACAGCAACAGCTGGAGACTCAAGTTTGGGGAACTTGGTCCTATAGATTCCATAGTTTCCACTGACCTTCACCCCAAGGAAACCAAACTTGGGTGAGGGCCTGGAACTCCTGCAGTCTCTCCCCACTCAGAGATTGGGGTGGCGTGTAAGACTGGGATTGGCTGGGTTACATATTAGCCGGGCCCGAGTGAATCCTTGGGAAAGCACGGTGCAGGCGGAGAGAGTGAGAATGGCAACGGCAATTTCTCTCCCTGCAGGAGGAGTATCTGAATTACATGCTGCGTGAATACAGAGGGAAGGACGACATGCTGAAAAATAAGATGCTTCCGGAGTTCCAGACGACCATGAAACCGGTTTCCGTGTAAGGGTCCCTTTGTCCTCTGGGCGGGAGGGAAGGGGTTAAGGCCAAGTGGAGCTGCCAATTCCTAGAGTGGCTGAACAGCCAGTCCCTTTTCCCAGGGGAATTCCCTGGGAATTGCAGCTCTGGAGGGGAATGGAATAATAATAATAATAATAATAATAATAATAATAATAATAATAATAATAATAAATCTATTATTTATACCCCACCCATCTGGCTAGGTTTCCCCAGCCACTCTGGGCAGCTTTCAACAAAACATTAAAAATACATTAAAACATCAGCCATTAAAAACTTCCCTAAGCAGGGCTGCCTTCAGATGTCTTCTAAAAGTCAGATAGTTGTTTATCTCCTTGACATACGATGGGAGGGCGTTCCACAGGGTGGGTGCCACCACCGAGAAGGCCCTCTGCCCGGTTCCTTGTAACCTCACTTCTCGCAGTGAGGGAACCTCCAGAAGGCCCTCGGATCCGGGCAGAATGATGGGGGTGGAGACGCTCCTTCAGGTATACTGGGCCAAGGCAATCTTAACCAGCTGCAGATCCCATTCTTTGGAGGACGCCATGATGGTTAAAGTGATATGATATTGCTATAAATGAATAGTCAGGATGGGGCAGAGGACTCTTCATCAGTCAAGGCGTTACGCAAAGCAAGGAGTGGGTGGGTGGGGGGAAGGCGGAACAAGGATTTTTCTTTTAAGTACAGAGTTCAGTCGGGTAAAGCATGGCGCTGATAACGCCAAGTTTGCAGGTTTGATCCCCGTAAGGGGCAGCTGCATATTCCTGCATTTCAGGGAGCTGGGCCACAAGATGATGCTCAGATTCTCTTCCAGCTCCATGATTCTATGAAATGAGGATTCTGGAATGCTGGCTTGCACGACCCACTAAAGAAGATCATGTTGTTGTTTAGTTGTTTAGTAGTGTCCGACTCTTCGTGACCCCATGGACCAGAGCACGCCAGGCCCTCCTGTCTTCCATTGCCTCCGCAGTTTGGTCAAACTCATGCTGGTAGCTTCAAGAACACTGTCCCACCATCTTGTCCTCTGTCGTCCCTTTCTCCTTGTGCCCTCCATCTTTCCCAACATCAGGGTCTTTTCCAGGGAGTCTTCTCTTCCCATGAGGTGGCCAAGGTATTGGAGCCTCAGCTTCAGGATCTGTCCTACCAGTGAGCACTCAGGGCTGATTTCCTTCAGAATGGAGAGGTTGGATCTTCTTGCAGTCTATGGGACTCTCAAGAGTCTCCTCCAGCACCAGAATTCAAAAGCATCCATTCTTCAGTGATCAGCCTTCTTTATGGTCCAGCTCTCACTTCCATACATCACTACTGGGAAAACTATAGCTTTAACTATACAGACCTTTGTCGGCAAGGCAATGTCTCTGCTTTTTAAGATGCTGTCTAGGTTTGTCATTGCTTTTCTCCCAAGAAGCAGGCGTCTTTTAATTTCGTGGCTGCTGTCACCATCTGCAGTGATCATGGAGCCCAAGAAAGTAAAATCTCTCACTGCCTCCATTTCTTCCCCTTCTATTTGCCAGGAGGTGATGCGCCCAGTGGCCATGATCTTAGTTTTTTTGATGTTGAAGGAAGATCATAGCACAATCAAATTCAAGACACGAACGATTAATTGCTCATTTTTTCATACTAATCATTATGTACATATGACAATATGGTTTTCTTTGTAGATGTGTGTTCTCTTTTTTGGTTTCCCCCCTTGTTTGTACTGCTTTGTTTTGGACTTTATGTTTGTAATTTTTGTTGTAATGTTGCATTGAAAATAAAAAAAAAATAATTGCATGTTTTTTCAAAACCCAATCGAAACTACTCAGTTTAATTAATTTAACAAAAGTGAAGAAATTGATCTAGCAAGACCAGCTTTTCAAAGCCTGAAAGCTGCCCTGCTTGCTGCCCTTGTCCCCCCCAGCCCCCAGCCCCCAGGAATCCCACTGCCCTCTTGTGGGGTGCTACCTCCCATTTTGGGAACCCCTGGTTTAACTTCTTGGCGGAGGTGGTTTTCCCATTCACCTTTCAGACAGGTGTTGCCGCTCCTGGTCCCCAGGAGCAAAGGATTCCTGTCCCGCCAGTTGCTGATGAAGATGGAATGTTGCTCTTTGCCCTCTAGGGATGAATGCAAAATCCAGCCCTGCTCTTGATGACTTTGCAAAAGGCCGCCTTGAGTTTCTTGTGCAACTCTGCTATTACCTCCTACACCCCGTCTTAAATCTGCCAACAAATACAGACTTTGTGGCGTCGATGGCAAACCTTCCCCCCCCCTGTTGGTATCCCCAGTTGCTACGCGGGTGGCGCTGTGGGTTAAACTGATCAGACTTGCTGATCAGAAGGCTGGTGGTTTGAATCCCTGTGACGGGGTGAGCTCCCGTTGCTCGGTCCCTGATCCTGCCAACCTAGCAGTTCGAAAGCACGTCAAAGTGCAAGTAGATAAATAGGTACTGCTCCGGCGGGAAGGTAAACGGCGTTTCTGTGCGCTGCTCTGGTTCGCCAGAAGCGGCTTAGTCATGCCGGCCACATGACCCGGAAGCTGTCTGCTGGCTCCCTCGGCCAGGAAAGCGATATGAGCGCCGCAACCCCAGAGTCGGCCATGACTGGACCTGATGGTCAGGGGTCCCTTTACCTTTATCCCCAGTTGCTTCTTTGGTTGACATGCAGTCTGCTGAAGACATTACAGTCATACCTCGGGTTACAGATGCTTCAGGTTGTGTTTTTTTGGGTTATGGACCCGCCGAAACCCAGAAGTACCAGAACGGGCTACTTCTGGGTTTCGGCGGTCACGTATGCGCAGAAGTGCTATATCGCACTTTGTGCATGTGTAGAAGGCCAAATTGCAACCTGTGCGTGCGCAGGTGTGCTGCTGCGGGTTGCGAACCTGCATCCTGCACGGATCACGTTCGCAACCCGAGCATCCACTCTCTTATATTATTATTATTTAATTAGTATACCGCCTTTCATCCAAAGACCACAGGGCAGTTTACAAAATTAAAACACGAAAACGTAGCTGCCGTACATCTGTGGCAGGTGAAGGTTTGTGCATGTTTTTGATGTTTAATTATGTTTCTATATACGCTGGAAGCCTCCCAGAGTGGCCGGGGCAACCCAGCCAGATGGGTGGGGTACAAACGACAAAATCATCATCACCATCATTCCACTATTTATACCCTGCCCATCTGGCTGGGCCTCCCCACCACTTTGGGCAGCCCCCAGCAGAATATCAAAACATAATAAAATTTCAAGAACCTGAAATCTCACTTGCTGTTTATTTAATTTGTATACCAAAACCAAAAGCATACCAATAACCCTTCCCACATCACATTTAAAAGAGCATCAGGTGTCAATCAGACAAAGGCCTTGTTGAAGAGGAACGTTTTCGCCTGGCGCCTGAAGGTATATAATGAAGGTGCCAGGCGAGCTTCCCTGGGGAGAGTGTTCCACAAAGAGGGAGCCACTGCAGAAAAGGCCCTGTTCCTTTGTTGCCAGCCTTCCGGGTCTTTCATGGAGGAGGCACACAGAGAAGGGCCACAGAAGTTGATCGCAGGGTCTGGGCCAGTTCATCTGGGGAGAGGCGGTCCTGGAGCTATTGTGGTCCTTACAATACTCACAGTTTGGTGACTTTTTGGTTGACCCTCATAAAAGGGAGAGGACGAGATTCTGCGTCTGTGATGTGGAAGGGCAAAGGGGCAGGCTGATGGCGCCAGAAACTGAGGAGGCTGACCACAGTCATGCGGAGGAAGGTTCTAATAATAATAATAATAATAATAATAATAATAATAATAATAATAATTTATTGTTTAAACCCCGCCCATCTGGCTGGGTTTCCCCAGCCACTCTGGGCGGCTTCCAACAGAATATTAAAATACAATAACCAATTTACATTAAGAGGTGATTCTGTGCTGGGACTGGACACACTGATGGGAACTTAACTTAGCCTGGGGTGAGTTAAGAAAAGCCCAGAGCTTTCCCAAGTAGGACTGAAATGAATCCTGTGCTCTCCATGGTCTCAAAACGCTCACCTGTGAATTCTGATGGCAAATGCTCCTTTGCCCTTGCATGGTTTTCTGATCTCACAGGGGGACGGATCTAATTTTTTTATTTATAAAAGCATTGATATGCCACAATCACAAAAGACACCAAAGCGGCTCACCGTGCTAAAAAACAGAAGCCCTACAATAAAAGCATGAAAACAAACTTAAAAACAGCTTAAAAGCAGAAAAAAGGTCAAGCATCAATAAACTGTTGCCAGGAGATGTGCTCTTAACTGCCTGCAGAGGCCTGGCAGAATAACAAATAATAATTATTTTTTTTAGGGTTTTAAGTTTAAGGTTTTAAGTTTGCTTGCTATGTTCCTAAGCACACTATATGTGTCTGTAGCCATTTTCTTTCTTTCCCCTCTTCCTTTTCCTCCAGGGCTCACTCTGAGGAAATCGTCAAGATCCAGTTTTTCCCAAACCAGAACAGGGGGCTTTTGGAGAGGGCGAGGAAAAGCCGATCGCCGTCCGGGCGATTCCTGACCGTGAGCAGGGATGGGATCCTGCAATACTGGAGCGACACCTTTAAAAGGCTTCGTACTGTTGTGGTAAGTAGCCTGGCCAGCCTGGGTTGGTGGTTTGGTATGGAAGACTCCCCTTTTCTCTCTAGACTCCAAGAAAAGCCAAGAAGAAAATGCAAAGTTGAGGTACTAACGCAGGTAAAAATTCACATCAACTTTCTAAGCCCCTGGGCAGGCTTGTCTGAACAATGTTCTTAGCAGGTGCCGAAAGGAATGCAGCGAAGGCATCTGCTTGAGATCAATAGGCAGGGAGTTCCAAAGTCTCGGTATTGCCAGACTAAACAACTGAGTTCTTACAAAAAGGGTTTCAAGTGGGGCCTGTCGGTTGTGCCGTTTCCACCGATCAAAGCGTTTGAGGGGTTGTATATGGGGCAAGGTGATTTTGCAGGTCAGTTGGTCCCAAGTGGGCAAGTTGTTCTGCTATGGCTGGTGGCATTCAGAGAGATTGGTTTAAAGCCAGGATTTGCTCCAAGGTGGGGTTGCGTATGAGGCTCCTGACATGATGTGCAAACAGCAGACCTTCCTTCCTTCCTTCCTTCCTTCCTTCCTTCCTTCCTTCCTTCCTTCCGTCTCCCCCATCACTTTCTTTGCTCTGTGAACCCTCCTCTCTCTATGCAGCTGGACCAGAGCAAAAGACGTCAAAGTTTGAAACTCTGGGTGATTGACATGGTGTGCCTTACCAATATCAACTTACTGGCAGTTGCAACGACAGACCAGGATATTGGTAAGTGCAGAACGCAAAGGGGAAAGGGGAAGGTCCCCCCCTGCCCTGATTGCCTTGCAATCCCTGCTTCCCCAAATAACGTGTGTGCCTCTGTATGTTGAGCTTGCAACCCTTTCGCTCAAAATACACACCATGCAGCCGTGAGTTCCACAGGTTGGTTCCGAACTGTGTCCAGGGGAACTTAGTTTTCGTGTGTTCTGGACTTCTGAGTCAACTTCCCATCGATTCCACAGGGGAAGCTGTGTTACGGGGAGAGGGAGAAGATGTTTGACTGGCGCATCCAGTGGTGCTTTGTGTTTGCAAATAGAGACTCTGGAGGTCAAACTCTGATGCAGCTTCCATTATGCCTCCAAAGTGCAATGCTTTTCAGTGGAGTCAGTTCAGATCCGCAGGCTGGGGAATGGAGCGATGCACGCACAGCCTCAAATAAAGTGTTCCGCTTTCCCTCTTTCCACCCAGAGTTCTTTGACATTGGTGGCAATAAATGTGACCGGATTTTCACTCTCGTCGACTTGGAAGGATGTGCCACGGCTATGGACTACTGGTACGTCAAGAGAAGACTCTGGGGGAATTTCCTCTCTCATCCCCCCCTTCCTCTCACCATCTCCCCAGACACAGGCTGGACCAGCCCCAGCCACAACCAACAGTCTGTTTCCAGACCCGGCCCACGCTAACCATCGACACAACCACATTTGGCAATTAGAGTTACGGGGGCTGCCCAGTTGCTGGATCCCCTATTCATTTACGGTGGGAATGGGGAAAAGCACAAACCTTTGGTTCTGCGTTTTTTAAAAGAAATCAATACAATTTTCAAATTGTTGTCTTATCCCTTCTCCCCAGCTCACACTGTTACCTATTTTTGAGGAAGCTGATCTTAATATACATAATGAAGAGCTAATTGTTCCTTCTTCTTGCTTTTTTGGGGGGGGAGGGGGCGGCCACTAGAGTAGCAATGGCCCATGTCAGGAGAGATCTAAATGGAGCCAGTATTTCATTTTGGCATTTCACAGTTTGGCAACTTGCTTTACAGTATTAGAAAAGTTGAGCGGCAAACTATGCGTCTCCAGGGGACAATGCAAAAAAGGATAGATTTGCAGAAGTCTGGTTTGAGTTTATTGCGCATGTCAATACGGAAGAACAAGGCTTGTCCCTTCCCTTTGCTTATCAGTGGATTTGGTTGATTCAATAACATGCTGATATTCCTCTTTACGATTCTTTAAGATGTATATACCACCCTTTACCCGAGGATCATAGGGCAGTTCACAGTATAGAAATGCACAAATGCGTAACATGATTCTAGATTCAGGTAGGTGGCCGTGTTGGTCTGACGCAGTTGAAATAATAATAATAAAGTCCAGTAGCACCTTAGAGACCAACTAAGTTTGTTCTGTGTATAAGCTTCCATGCACACTTCTTTAGATAGACTGAAACAGAAGTCACCAGACCCTTATATATAGTGGGAGGGTGGCGTCATCTGCATACTATCCCTTGCTTTTTCCTGTAGGACTAATTGCAGTCGTTAACAGTCGTCAACAGGTTTACCATACCCATTGAGTCAATCACCCATCTCTTACCACCCTCCTGAGAAAAACCCCACCCTCCCACTATTTATAAGGGTCTGGTGACTTCTGTTTCAGTGTATCTGAAGAAGTGTGAGGTAAAGGTAAAGGGACCCCTGACCATTAGGTCCAGTTGTGGACGACTCTGGGGTTGCGGCGCTCATCTCGCTTTATTGGCCGAGGGAGCCGGCGTACAGCTTCCGGGTCATGTGACCAGCATGACTAAGCTGCTTCTTGCGAACCAGAGCAGTGCATGGAAATGCCGTTTACCTTCCCGCCAGAGCATTTACCTATTTATCTACTTGCACTTTGACGTGCTTTTGAACTGCTAGGTTGGCAGGAGCAGGGACCAAGCAACGGGAGCTCACCCCGTCATGGGGATTCGAACCGCCGACCTTCTGATCGGCAAGTCCTAGGTTCTGTGGTTTAACCCACAGCACCACCCGTGTCCCTCTGAAGAAGTGTGCATGCACACAAAAGCTCATACCAATAACAAACTTAGTTTGTCACTAAGGTGCTACGGGACATTTTTTTAATAATAACAAACAACCCCCCCCCCCAGTACTTTATGCTCCTGCCTTGTGGCCAGAGGAAATCTGGAGCGACGCCCATTTTGGATCCCAATTCCAGCGCTCTGCTCTGCTACCTGGAGCAAAGAAGCAGGCAGAGCTTCTGTCCGAGGCTGACCTGCTTCCCAGGTAGGCCAAGTTCCACACCTGTGCTGCACCTGCAGGTGGCCTTCATCCCTTTTCTTTTCCTACCTGAACTAGGACCGATGGCCGCAAAGCGATCTTCTCTGTTGGGGACGTGAAAGGGAACGTCCTGATCTTCACCTCATCGGATGTCGTGATGAACGGGCTTTTCAATGTCCGCAACTACATAGGTGAGCCAAGTTGGTCCAGGCTGGTGCAGAGGGGAAGCTGCTGGTCCCTGAGCCCCCACAAAAGGGGTGCAAGTCAACCCTTATTGCGATGTTTGATCTTTGGTGCTCCCCCTTTTGCTGAGCACTGACAGAGCTTTCCTTTCAGATGAGAGAGAGAGTGGTAGGGATGCCTTTGCAATATTTGCTTTATTCATAAGCTGAGCATCAGTGGTAGCAAATGAACGCCAAGTAAGGGCTCTGTTAAGGTTGTAGATCCATTACTCCAGATCAGACCTTCAGAGAGAGATTGGTTTTGTTTACATATAATGCTATGCCCTGGTTTACTAAGCTACAGGTCTATGGCCCAACGTCATATGGGAACCCTGCCCATGCCTCCCGCATGGATCACGTTTGCAACCCGAGCGTCCACTGTACTTATTTTTTCCAGTTTGTCACCCCCCTCCGGGTGACACCCGGGGCGAACCGCCCCTACCGCACCCCCCTTCTTACGCCACACAGATACCCCACCCCAGACATTCACTAAACTAAACTACAAAGTTAAGAGCAGCTGGAAAACAAAGCAAACTCTGGAGAAACAAGCCAATGTTTCCTCAGTCGCCTGTGGGGCAGCTCATAGTTTGTGAAACAGACCATGGCTTAGTGGAATGTGTGAACTATGAACGCCAACTTGTGCTTCTAGCCAATTCTCAGCCCTCCAGTCGGATGTCAAAGAGGTAACCCATTATACAACCTTTTGTGGGCATTTGAAGGCAGCCCTGTATTGGGAAACGTTTAATTTCGGATGTATCGTGTGTTCTTTTATATTCTCTTGGAGGGTACTCAGCGTGGCTGGGGCAACCTAGTCAGGTGGGTGGGGTAAAAGTAATACATTATTATTATTATTATTATTATTATTATTATTATTATTATTATTACTACTACTAATCTGTTGTGGATTAACGGTCACAAACGAGGCAGTAGAGCCAATACATTATATTTTGGCTCTGCTGGGCTCTGCTGGTGCACAATGTTTTCCCCTGGATCTTGTCCTCACAGGTGGCATGTCTAGAGTCCCCGTCCACATCCTCCTGAAAAACAAGGCCGAACAATACAGGAATTTCCATGTCCCTGTGAGTTTTCCCCATGAACCTGCCTGCTCCAGAGTTAGCGTGATTTCTGCCAGGCGCTCCCTGATTTTAATATTGATTTATTAAACGTGTTTCTATCCTAACCTTTATTTTAATTTTTTAAGGACCGCAGTGAAAACTATCAAAGTAAATAAAAAATATGTGTTTGATAAAACCCCCAAAGCAATTAAAATATCACAATAAAATAGATTAAGGCGGCAGACTTACAAGTTTGCAGTTCTCTTTGCTAATTCAAGTTCCCTACGAAATCTTTGAAGAACAGGTACGATGTTGGCATCTGCTGTACCTCAGAGGCGGCTTAAATTCCACTAAGTTTTTCACTGATGGGCAAGTGGTGGTTGGAACCAGTATTCATCCAACCTGCGGGCCTTTGGCTGTTCCAGGTACCTGCTCCTAGCCTTGCCACTATAATCTGAATTGCCAAATCATGGAAGGGTCCTGAGAAAGTGAGCTTAGCTTTAGTTCTCCTCTCTGTCTCTCGTTCAGGCTCCCACTCCCAGTTTTCAAAGATCTTGATTATTATGTCTGTGCGGTTCAAGCCAAAACGAATACACCTTTTACAAATTCGCCGAGACAACAGATGATTAAGGCTGGAGACAGACGTTAGCCGTCTTCCAGGGAGTTTGAAATGGGGATCTTTGCTCATGCTCTGCACAGACTCTTGCCTCTGGCATACGGGTTTTGCATCTTCTGGAATTGCTTCAAAACCCTGCAAAACCTATTTGACCAGGCATGACATAGGAGAAAAGCAGGGGGGTAAATGGGAGACGAAGACGCATTTACCATATTCTTCGCTCTGTAAGATGCACTTTTCCCCTCCTAAAAAGTAAGGGGAAATGTGTGTGCGTCTTATGGAGCGAATGCAGGAGAGCAAGAGGGGGCGGTGTGCACTGACCCCTCTTGCTCTCTTGGCTTCTGGGATAGCTGCCCGTTCAGGGATAGCCCTGAAGGGGCTCTGTTTCTCCTGCCACTTCGCTGAAGGGGTGCTGCGCAGAGAGGGAGAGAATATTTTTTTCCCTTGTTCTCCCCCTCTAGGTGCGTCTTATAGAACGAAAAATACGGTATTTCCATTACCATGAAAACAGCAACCTTTCTCCTTCTTGTTAATTTGGAAAGTGAGAGGTTTCTGGTCAAGGGAGGAATCTAAAGGGCTGTGTACACACTTCAATTAATCTGCATCCAGTTCTCTGGTTTGGGAAGAGGCTCACGCATGATGTCAGCCACAATGCATGTCTTTTCTTATGGAATACTGCATTTTGTTGCATTTGCCTCCAAACCAGCTTTGAACTGAATTGAGAAAAAGAAGGACCCAGCGTGCATTTTAAGCAGGTTAATGTCTACACATCTCCTTTGGGGTTTCCAAAAGATGGCATGCAGGCAGATAGAGCGCTTCTTTTAGTTAACGGCTCTCTGGCTTTTCTTTTTTGCAAAGTTTAGTCATCTTCTTCCTCCTCCTCCTCCTCCTCCTCTCCCTCCACTCCAGGCTTTGCACGGAGACTGGTGCCAACAGATCAAGTACATCCCGCAGCTCAACCTGGTCGCCTCCTGCACGCCAGCCGAGAAGACTGCCATGGCCCTCACCTCTCTCCCGCTGCATAACATTGGTAAAACCCAGTAAGAGAGGCCTTTTTCTCTCTGCTCTGGAAATGAACCCAAGGTGGGATTGAAACGCCGTTACTGTTTCCACCGGAAGGCGGGTAGGGAAAGGGTCAGAAACTTCAGAGAGCCATAAAATACGGGAAATATCCACCAGGAATTTGTGGCTGAGGCTGTAAATGCACAAGAGTTTCCAATGGACCTTTCAAATGGGAAACCTGGGTCCCAGAAAGGCCCCTGGGAAATAATAATAATAATAATAATAATAATAATAATAATAATAATAATAATTTTATTTATATCCCACCCTCCCCAGCCGAAGCCGGGCTCAGAGCGGCTAACAACAATCAAAGTAACACAGCTTTCTAAAATCAATTCATTCTAAAATCAATTCAGAATCAAATTAATGGCAACCATTGGGCTAGAGTTCTGTGAGGTTTGCCAAAGGAGGGAGTCAGGCTGTGCCCTGGCCAAAGGCCTGGTGGAACAGCTCTGTCTTGCAGGCCCTGCGGAAAGATGTCAAGTCCTGCAGGGCCCTAGTCTCTTGTGACAGAGTGTTCCACCAGATTGGGGCCACAGCCGAAAAAGCCCTGGCTCTGGTTGAGGCCGGCCTAACCTCCCTGCGGCCCAGGACCTCCAAGATGCTTTTGTTTGAAGGTCCTCCATGGGGCATACCAGGAGAGGCAGTCCCATAGGTACGAGGGTCCTGGGCCGTATAGGGCTTTAAAGGTTAAATCTTTAAATCTGGAGGTATTTTTTTTTAACGTTACTTTGGGGAGGACAGAACCTCCCAGGATTTGCAGGTATAGCCAGTTTCTCCTCCACTCTGATTTCAGCCGGGGAAGTGAAATCGGCAAGGCGCTTGCATCCTCTATCGGAGAAATGCTTAAATCTCCCATGGGGAGAAGACATGAGCTGGCCTCCCACCCCCAAAGGACCTGTGGGAAGAGCTGCCCTCCCCTCTCCCCTTCTCTGCAAAATCAGGACAAGGGTGCCTGTGCCGCAAGAAGGCATTACTTTTCTTGTCAGGGCACAAAATGGGGAGAAGGAGTGATTGAAGATCTACCTTGGGAACAAGCAGGGAATAGAGATTGACCTTGGAATCGGCTGTCTCTCCGGAGCCTGCCGCCTGAGGCATCCTCCTCACCCTGCCTCCTGGGCGGCCCTGTTTCTGGTTTACAAGGGCAAAGCAGGGCAAATGATTCACTTGGGACGAACTTGGTTAGGGAGTTTGGTGGTGGTGGCGCTGTGGGTTAAACCACAGGACTTGCCGATCAGAAGGTTGGTGGTTCGAATCCCCGCGACGGGGTGAGCTCCCGTTCCTTGGTCCCTGCTCCTCCCAGCCTAGCAGTTCGAAAGCACTTCAAAGTGCAAGTAGATCAATAGGTACCACTCTGGCGGCTAGGTAAACGGCGTTTCTGTGGGCTGCTCTGGTTCGCCAGAAGCGGCTTAGTCATGCTGGCCACATGACCCGGAAGCTGTACACTGGCTCCCTCGGCCAGTAAAGCGAGATGATCGCCGCAACCCCAGAGCCGGCCATGACTGGACCTAATGGTCAGGGGTCCCTTTACCTTTAACTTTAAGCCAGCTCTGAATCCTAAATTCCCTGGTTTGAATCTCATCTTTCCCACACACTCAGCGGTCTTAGGTGAGCTCCGTCTCAGCTGCCTCCCTGGCTTGAAATAAGGGGGGATAATGTCAGTGGCCTTCTGCTTTACAGGGTTGTTCCAAGGATTGCAACAAGATTGTGCATATGATATCCTTCACAGCCTGCAAGTGCCAGGAATTAGGATCATGTTCCAGGTTGCAGTTCTAAGAACTGGACAGCAGATGGTGGTGTTGCACTTCATTGTTCTCTTTCGGAGCAATAATTAGGATTTTTTTAAAAAAATGTTTTTATTAAAAAATGTTTTTATTAAAGGATTTTCACAGTTAACAAGGGTGCATCCAACACCTCTGTTTTCAGTTCATAGTAGAATGGTGTGAAATGAAAGCATTTAAAGCAGCAGTTCTCCACCTGTGGGTCCCCAGATGTTGTCATGCTGGCTAGGAATGATGGGAGTTGTAGTCCAACAACATCTGGGGACCCACAGGTGGAGAGACGCTGATTTAAAGGATAGCAGGTTTAGAGCTCACCCAGACTCCCACTCGCCCTGCATCTTCCCCCTTGGAAAACCTCATCTTTACCGCAGAATCAGAGAAAAATGCAGCCAGATTTTCCGCAGATTGACGTTTGCTCCAATTCAGCAGTAAAGAGTGGGTTTTCAAAGAGGAAACCGCTTGGCCCCTTGGTTTCTAGACATAGGACAGGCCTCACGTTGCCTTGAGGCATGGCTGTCAACTTACAGATTTGAAAATAAGGGACCAGCAGCCTCGAAAATAAGGGATAAGCAGCCAAAATAAGGGATTTTCCGGGCACAGGTATGTTCAACTTCTGAGCCCCTCTGAGCCAAAGGCAGAAAGCCCGGCCAGCAGCCAAACGAAGCCTCATCAATAAGGGACAGCAGCGGGACATGGCGCTGGGATAAGGGACTGTCCCGCCAAATAAGGGACACTTGACAGCTATGCCTTGAGGTTTCTTAGGCAAGAACCTACTTTGTCAGATGCGCGTCGGTGCACTTTGCAATCTGCAGACTTGTTGCAGAAAACCAGGTCGATCTCTGCGCCTCTGCTCCTTCCTGGATCATGGTCGGGTGTCTCTAGCAAAACGTCCTGCAGCCCACCATGCTTTGGGCAAATGTCTTTCTGGCCCGTTTCTTCAGAAAGCCAGCCATTAATTTATTTTTGAAAGAAAAAGAAGAGAGACGGGCGTACTTAATCGACACCTCCCCTCTTCCATTTGTCCCAGATCAGCGGTGATCGTTCTGAAGAAAGGCATCCTCTGCTTTGACTATTCCTCGGAAATGAACATCCTTGGTACGTTCTCTAGAAACGGCTCCTTAAAACCGCCTCCTTCTGGAGCCGGTATCCTCTTTGGGGACCAGGTGCCTGAGAGAACGGCACCTTCAGGTATTCTCAGTTGGCAACGATTTAACTGCATCCGGTCGAGTCTTGTTTCTAACCCAGTCGAGGCACCGAAACGGCCTTGCTGCCCTGGTGGATAACCAGAAAGAAGGGTGTGAACAAGTTAGTTTATTATTTTATTTTATTTATTGAATTTATATACACCGCCCTATGAAATCTCAGGGTGGTTCACAGAACAAAATCAAAATATAAAGCCACAAGTTCGTTCTCCAAATGTCTCAGCATCCCTCTGGAGGTCTGAGATGATGGAGACAAGAGGCAAAACACTGCCCTTGAATCAGCTGAACTGGCTCCTGGCTTCTTTCTGTTCCTAATGCAAGGTGTTTGTTTTAAATTTGAAGGCTCTAAATAAGGGATGAGGGACCTGCGTTGATGCAGACGGTTCCGCAGATCGATCAGTCAGTGCACCCCGCAAATGAACAACAACAACAATTTATTTATACCCCGCCCATTTGGCTGGGCTTTCTTAAAAGTGGCTGCAGGTCCCGCTAACTGTGCCACTGATGGGATGTATCTTCTAATGCAATGGCATGATTAGCTGCTAACATCATTGCATTAGAAAATATGTTCCCTCAGTGCTGCAGTTAGAACATAAACAATAATAATATAATAATAATCAGTGCTTTTATTCTGGGGGTACGCATACCCCTAAACATTTTGTGAATCTAAGTTTGGCCTCATTGAGGGGCAGCATTTCAATATGAGTAGGAAAATGAGAGTACCCCTAAACAATTTTTTTAAAGAAAAAAAGTACTGATAATAATAATTTATAACTTATACCCCGCCCATCTGGCTGGGCCTTCCCAACCACTCTGGGCGGCTTCCAACAAAGATTAAAAATACATTAAAATGTCACACATTAAAAACTTCCCTGAACAGGGCTGCCTTCAGATGTCTTCTAAAAGTCTGGTACTTGTATATCTCTTTGACATCTGGTGGGAGGGCGTTCCACAGACAGGTGCCACCACCGAGAAGACCCTCTGCCTGGTTCCCTGTAACCTGGCCTCTTGCAGTGAGGGAACCGCCAGAAGGCCCTCAGCGCTGGACCTCAGTGTCTGGGCTGGATGATGGGGGGTGGAGACGCTCCTTCAGGTATACAGGAAATGGCAAAAGCGGAGCGATTCCGCCGGAGCTCCTGAGATGCGCTTTGTCTTTTGCCAGTGACGGGAGGGTACGAGCCCCTGATCCGCATCTGGAACCCCTATGTAACCAGCAGCCCCATCACACAGATGAAGGGCCACTCCACGGCTGTCACCCACATCATGATCAACGGGCAGAGGAACACCATCGTCAGCGTCTCCAAAGACAAAGTAGGGGTTTGGGTGCGAGAGGCGGGCAAAGGGCTGCTGTGGGAGTGTGGGGGATCCCTGTCCGTCCGTCCCCGGGAAGCGGAAGGGTTGAGCTGGAGGCCTAGAGCTCTTAACTGGAGATTAATTTAACCCGCTCTGGAGCAGAGTTTGACTGTTCCAGCAGCCGCTGTGAGAACAGGATGCTGGACAAGATGGGCCCTTGGCCTGATCCAGCAACCAGGATCCTTTTTGATGCTCACAGTGGCCGAGCAGGGGCCCATTATGGGAAACCTCTGAGCAGCACCCAAGCAACTCTGCCCACCAGGGATTGCCAAACAAGTAAAGCCCTGTGTTGCGAACAAATATCAGTAATATCCAAAGGCAACGTGATGACCAAGTACAAAAATGCGATGTCAATATAAACTCTTTATATACTGTATTTTTCACTCTATAAGACGCACCCGACCATAAGACGCACCTAGTTTTTATAGGAGGAAAACAAGAAAGCAACGCAAAGCCTCTTGAGCAAAGAGGCAGGAGCGCTCCAGCCGCGCTCAAGAGGCTTTGCGTGGCTATCCCTGAAGTCAGAAGAGCAAGAGGGGTTGGTGTGCACCGATCCCTCTTGCTCTTCTGGCTTCAGCGAAAGCAACACAAAGCCTCTTGAGCGAAGAGGCAGGAGCCACGTGCTCTGTCCCTTCCCCCACCTCCCGCAAAGGCAGCGAGAGCCACACTCTCTTTAAAGGGAGTGCGGCTCTTGGGGGCTTTTGCGGGAGGTGGGGGAAGGGACAGAGCGCGGCTAAGCCCGAAGCTAGAACAGCGAGAGGGAGCGCTGCACAGTTCTGGGTTCTGGGATAGCTGCGCAGCCTGCATTCGCTCCATAAGATGCACAGACATTTCCCCTTACTTTTTAGGAGGGAAAAAGTGTGTTTTATAGAGCGAAAAATACAGAACATTGAACAATATGAAATATATGAAATATGCACGCTCTGCAAAACCAAATAAACAGAAATCTTCTAAATCCCCAAAAGTCACAAAATATGCACTCTGGATGGATTCTCTTGAAAACATTCTATGCATTACAGTGCATATTTTGTGACTTTCAGAGATTTAGAAGGTTTCTGTTTATTTGGTTCTGCAGAGTGCATATTTCATATGGTTCAATGTTCTGTATGATATAAAGAGTTTATACTGACTCCCTGCTCCAGCCCTTTCAGGCCCTCTGCCTCCCCCTCTCCTCTCTCTCTCTCAGAACATCCGCGTCTGGGATCTGCTGGATCACTTCTGCCTGCAGTCGATCCACGGCAGGAACGTCCCCCTGGGCAACTACCCCATCTCGGCCACCTACTACCACCGGCCCTGCAATTACATCATTTGCGCCACTTACACGGTGAGGAGGGGACCAGCGAAAGACCGTGGGATCAGAAGGCGAGAAATGGCTCTTCTCTCAACTTGGGCTGCTGCCGCCTCACAGTTTGTGAACTGTGTTTATTAGCATAATTTTGAATTTTGGGGTTTCTTTTTTAATTTTTTTTTTAAGTTTCAATGCAAAATTACAACAAAAATTACAAACATTGAATCCAAAATAGAGCAGTACAAACAAGAAAAAAAAAACCACAAGAAAACCAAAACAAAAACACACATCAACAAATAAAACCGTATCATCATTCTAATCATTACGTACATATACACATATTGACTTCCTTCCTTTGTTCTAAGACCTCGAAATTTTTACCGTTTCTAAATTGTTGTGTCTAATGTAGATTACCTCTATCTTTATACTTTCCCCACCATTTTTCTCTTTCTTTCTTTAACCCTGCAAAGCTTCATTCATTACATACCGATATACTTACTCCAGAACAATGTTTCTTCATATACCCTTTAGCACATCTCCCTTCTTTTAATAATTTTTGGTCCGATTGTCCCCTTATGAATGCTGTGAGTCTTGCCAGATGTATATATTCACAAAATTTAATTTGCCATTCTTTCATTGAAAGAAGAATGAATTTTGGGGTTTCTGCAGCCTGTCTGTTGCTTGCTGTGCACATTTTTTGGGCGGTGGGGCTTGTTGGCATTAAATGGCGAACGGTCACCTCTAGGCAATTTCTCCTGTGGGAGAGCTGCTCCGCGGTGCCTCTGCCCAGGCTTGGCTCCTCTGAGAAAGTCTCCTGTGTCGTTTTGCTACAGCTTGGCTTTTTCTACGGCGTGGAATATGTCGACTTGGATGCCAAGACCCAGGACCAGCCGGTGTGCTGTGCACTCTACAACAAGAACTTCAAGCAGGTGAACACCTGGCTGGGAAGAGGGAAGCCCCTGGGGATGTTTACCTGGGAGGAAAAAGTGTGGACCATCTAGGTGGACCAGTGATGTGAGCTGCTATAAGGCAGCTTGGTACGTTCTCAGCAGGAATGGTGGCAGAGAGGAGAGGGAGAATAAAGAGGCATGTCCAAAGTTTTAATATGTTATCTCCCGCTTGGACTACTGCAATGCGCTCTATGTGGGGCTACCTTTGAAGGTGACCCAGAAACTACAACTAATCCAGAATGCGGCAGCTAGACTGGTGACTGGGAGAGGCCGCCGAGACCATATAACATTGGTCTTGAAAGACCTACACTGGCTTCCTCTTGCCCTGCTCATTTCCAAGGGAAAACCTGCTCTCTAGCGATAGATCGGAACAAATGGCAATCCGGGAAAAACCCGGTTTGCTGTTTGCTCCGACTGAGCGCTAAAGAGCAGTTTCCTCCGGGGGAAAGCAGTGAGACAAGAGGAAGGTGTGGAGTTTCTCTTGCAGTTTCTCTCTGTATGAACCTACCTGCAGTTTAAGAGCTGCGTAAGGATAGAGAGAGCATCTTCTCAGTGGCGGTACCCCGCTTGTGGAATACACTTCCCTGAGAAGTCAGGCAACCTCTCCACCATTCATTTAGAAGACATCTGAAGGCAGCCCTGTTTGGGGAAATTTTAAATGACTGATGTTTTAATGTATTTTTAATCTTTTGTTAGAAGCTGCCTAGAGTGGCTGGAGAAACCCAGCCAGATGGATGGGGTAGAAATAATAAATTATTATTATTATTATTATTATTATTATTATTATTATTATTATTAT